>CM033644.1:127789784-127836975 GCA_019512145.1 Engystomops pustulosus
TTATATTTTTCAAAATGGCAAAAAAGTGCCATTTTTTGACTGGGCGATATTTTCCGTTACAGGGTTAAAGGCTGTGAATACTGTTATATTTTGATAGAGCATTTCTGGATGCAGCGATACCGAATGTGTTTATAATTTTTACTGTTTATTTATATGACTTCTAGGGATAGGGGGTTATTTTAATTTTTAGGTTTTTTATATAATTTTTTTAAACTTTTTTTTTATTTTTTTTACCATTTTTCAGATTCCCCTGGGTACTATAACCCTAGGTTGTCTGATTGATCCCCCCATATTCTGCCATACTACTGTATTTTCCACTTTATTCATTACAATGTGAAAATTGCGCATTGTAATTAATCGGATAAATTCAGACAGCCTCGGGTCTTCGGAAAACTCGAGGCTATCATGTAAGCCGATCGCTGACCCCCCGGCTTCACGGGGAGAGAGGATCCTCACCAAGATGTTTTTGAAGCTGCCGGCAAAGCTGCTGGCACTGATTGCGGGTGTTACCGCTAAGTGTGCAGCAAAGACTTACCGGCTTTGGAGAGGGCTCATAGACTCGGCTAACACATTTTTTTTTCTTTTTAAAGAAAGCTTTTGCCCTTGGTCTTCTTTTTATTTCCATAATTTGTTTTTAATAATTAGTTTTTTTTTAAGGATCTTGAGGAAGGTTCCAAAGTTTTAGTAGCACAAAGTTTTTTTTTTGCTAATTTTTGTGACTCGATTCAGTTATTGTGAAGTGGGCCCTTGTAAAGGCCTAAGCCCCTTCCACCACTGTGAGTTTTTCACCAGCCCAGGCGAGTTCTGCGAGTGTAGATTTGACGCGACAGGAACTGCATTGCATCTGTCCTATTGATTGAATGGGTCTTCATTAGCGTGCGTTATTTCACGGCGTGGTGTGGTATGACTTTTTGTCTAAAAAGTAGAACATTTGAAACTTTGAAAATTGTCATTTTTAAAAAATGTTTCCTAAAGTATTGAATTTTTACCAAAAAAGAAACTGATCACAGAAATGACACTCCTAACATGAACTACAATGTCTCACAAGAAAACAGTCTTAAAATCACAAGGATATCTTAAAGTGTTGAAAAGTTACTACAACAGGAAGAGAAACTGGTCAATTTTTTTTTAAAAAAAGGACTGAGCCTTTTATATCGGACGCTGAGCGCAGTGACTTAGCGCTCAAGATCTGAGCCGAACCAGCATCAGGAAACATGGGGTGCCGACTATGACTAGTAGCTGGCACAGCAGTGTAACACCCGTGGTCGGAGAGGGCTCCGATCGCGGGTGTTTATCCCGTTAAAGGCTTTGGGGGCCTTTCCCCCGCGATCGGCACACCCCCCCCCCCCTGAACCGTTTTTGGGGGCGCCGATCGTTGCTATGGCATCTGATTGCTTGTTCATGTCCCATGGTGGAAGTAGTAAAAAAAAGTTTAAAAAAATGTTTTTCAATAAAAAATAAAGTCATAAATCACAAAAAATGTCCATAAGCCCCATAACATATAGAGACATATAACGCTAAAAAAAGGCTAAATCATAACACAAACCCCACATTTATAGTATCACCACGTCCATAACAACCCATAAAATAAAACTAAATAATTATTTAACCTGCAAGATGAACGCCGTAAAAAAAAACTGGTATAAACCTGCCAAAAATTATTATTTTTATCTATTGAGTCCCACAAAAAATGCAATAAAAAGTGATCAAAAAACATATGTACTCCAGAATGCTACCAGATCCGTAGCGCAAAAAAGTAAAAATGTATCCCACTTGGAAGACGGCTATGCAAAAATATCGATTTTTCTTCCCACATTGAGGTTTCATTTGGCCAATTCAGTAAACTAGAAAAAATATTCAGTGTATGTATATCCCTTTACAAACGTACTGACCCAGAATAGATGATCACATTGATAATTAGGTTCTGTTGATCATAGGTTATTTCGGGACCTCCCAAAACTAACAGCAAATGTGGACACAAAGTCCCAGTCAGAGTTTGTGATTTCTACTTGACTCCTGCCCTCGAAAAAAAGTTCTAAATTTTCAACAATGGGGGATACCAACCGACCAAAATGGTACCCTGGAAAATCTTCTCATCCTCGTCACATGCAAAATGTCCATCAACATACCCCTATACGAAAAAGCGTAAATGTTTATACGCCATCCAAAAGGGGCCAATGAGGGAACAAAATCCTGCAGCTGGCAGGCGCTCCTTCCCTTCTACCACTACCCTCCTGTGCACCATAAAACAGTCCGGCCACATGTGGGGGGGGTCTCTGTTACTACGGGAGAAATTGCAGAACAATTGGTATGTGGATTGTATCTTTTGAAAATGTGTAATTTTAGGACGTAAATGACGTATAACGATCAGCACAATTTGACCATTCTACTAATTTCCACCTCCATTTTGATTTCATTCTGTGAATAATCTCGAAGTTAACAATCTTCATAAAGCTGTTTGCTTCTGAAAGCTTGAGGGGGTGCACATTTGAAAAGGTGTTAACCTACAGGGGGGTTTTTGATGTTAATATGTAAAATTTCATTCAAACCGGGATTTATCCGTCCAAATAGTCAATTTCTGAAATAACGGAAATCGCTATGTCGATTTGTACAGCGCCGCGTGACATCAAATAAATCATCCAGACTTTCAAAATTGAAAATTTAAACGAGACACAGGGACAAATGGTATTCAGTCAACTTATTTAGGTGGTACAATTCTATCTGCCTGCAAAACTGCGATAATTCCGAATTTTGATATGCGCAAATTTTTTCAAAAAAATTCATAATTTTTTCTTTTTTTGTAAATCAATGCAAAACTTAATGCAGCCCATCATTACCACTAAATTCAGAGTCCAACATGTGAAGGTAAAAAAACTCTTCAGAATCGTGTTTGATAAGTAACAGTGTTCGAAAGTTATCAACCATAGTAAACGAACCAAGTCAGAGAATCCACACAACTGGTTCTAAGCCCTTAAGCTTTAAACTGCGACGTCCTTAAAACCCCTAGCGCACCACGCGTTATCCTACGGTCCCCCGGGGCTAGATGCTTAGCGCCTAGGGACGTAGTATAACTCTAGCTTCTGGGATGGGACACGGCTAACGAACGGAGCCGTTACCCAGAATCAGCGCTGTCGGCCGGTCCTATCTACAGCGCACCGCGCTGTAACACCGACGACTCCGGACTACGCTCCCCGATCGGCGTGTGTTACCCCCTTTACACGCGCGGTCAAGCATGAACCGCGGCGTGTTATGCGTGTTCCTCCAATAGTGGAATGCGGATCCCCTTGATCCGCTTACCGGGGTCCGAGCCTCTTCGGCCCAGCTCCGCGGACTGGCCCATGTGCCCCGGAGGCTTGCCCGATCTCCATGGCACCAGACCACTTCCGGGTCTGGCTGTAACTTCTAGTCATGCGCAAGCTTGCCTCAGGACAGGTTACACTTGCTCTACAATAAAATATATTGTAGGAGCATGTACATTGGAACTTAAACAGTGATCAGAGCATCACTGGTTTAAGTTCAAGTCATGTTAAGTAACAACAAAATGCAAAAACACCTTACCTCCACATTATAATAAATAAAAAATAAATAACATAAAATATAAGCCACCTAAAATTTCACTTTCCCATAAAAAACTTAATAAATGTGATAAAAAAACCATAACAACAGACAAAAAAAACCTGCAGATATTGGTATTGCGCCTGCTTCCGTAACAATCTGCATTCATAAATAAACAGAATTGTACTGGACCCCCGCACGGTAACGCCGAGGAAAAAACGCAAAAAACGGTTCGAAAAAGAATAATCTTTTTAATTATACCCTATAAAAATGCCTAAAAATGTGATTTTAGTAAAATTTTAAGCACTCCTACAATAGACCCACTAAAGAACAACTGTTCGATCCTGCAAAAAATAATCCCCTAACCAGAATTTGGTCAGCCAAAAATAAAAAAGTTTGCATACTGAAAAGATGGTGAATGGGCTAATAATGAATAGATTTTTTCCCAAGATTTGGTTTTTATTCAGTTACAATTGAATAAATACACAAAACCCCCACGTATTTGTACTCCCTGCGTCCGTAACCCACTGTGATAATAAAACAGATTTTGTATGAGATCCCAAAGTGCACCCCGTAAAAAATACCTACGAAACAAAACTCTCTCTGAAAAAGATATTTTTTATTAATGCCCTCTTTAAAAATGCCTAAAAAAAGTGTTTTAAAAAGTTCGCATCTAAAATTAATTGCCACTAAAAAGAGCTAATCATTCGCATGTTGCAAAAAATAGCTCCATAAAAAGAAGCTTGTGTGAGGTGAAAATAAAAAAGTTATTCATATGAAAGACGGTGCATTGCTAAAATAACAACAATGTTTTTTTTGCGCCAAAATTACATTTTTATTCAGTAAAATTGGTAAAGTAAAAATATTATCATGAGTATTCTCATATCGTGCGAACCCATAGAAATACAAATATATTCTATTTTTCATGGTATGTTAACGGCCAAATAAAAACACATAAAAATTTCCTAAAAGAAATTTTGATGATTTTACATTTCCGTCCTCCACCAACAAAGAGTTTAATTAAAATCTCACCAATTAATGTAGATTGAGGGCCGCTAAAATCTACCAGACCCAAAAAGTGGCATCTCATCGGCAAAGACAGAAGAAGCCCCCTATAGGGTCCGTTCATTAAAAAAAGAAAAATCATAGCCTGTACAAGGGGACAGCAATCTGATTGGATGCGCCTCCTTCCCTTCTATGCCCGGCCGTGCGGCGCCATACAGAAGTTAACCACCACATATAGAGTATCCGTGTACTCGGAGACATGTGGGTATCAAACTTGTGGAGCCTTTTTTTTTTAAATCCAATTTTAAAAATGTTTATTTTCCACCCAAATGATTGTATGTGTGAAAAATATTACAATTTGCAAGACTGCACCTCCATTTTGTTTTAACACCCCTATAAAACACAAAAGGGTTAACAACTTACTTAAAGTAGTTTTTCATACGTTGAGGTGTGTAGTTTCCACAATGGGGTAATTTACGAGTCTTGCTATTATTTAGGCCTCTCAGTGTCAATTGAAGTGACAGGTCCATCTAAGTCCGGTTTTGGCGATTTGTACAAAAATGTGAAAATGGCACCCAAATTCTAGCCATACATCTAGTAAAATATATGTGGAATCTTAAAAAACCATGCCCTAAAGCAGACATTTGGGAAAGGTAAGTTATGAATTTATTTGGGTGCTATGACTTTCTGAATCAAAAGTAGAGAATTTAGAACGTTGAAAATAAGATTTTTTCAAAATTTTTGCCAAATTGTTGTTTTTTCATAACTAAACGCAAAGATTTCATCCAAATTTAAACTAATGGAGTACAATGATTGTCACGAGAAACAATCTCAAAATCCCCTAAGATCTCGCACAGCGTCCCACGCTATCACCACTTATAGTGACCAGGCCAGATTTGCAAAATGGGCCGCTGCCTTTAGGCCAAAGATGCTGTGTCCCGTAGGGGTTAAAGAGTTAAAAGGGTCCACAGAAGCATTTATGCAGCCACCCTTATGGTGGTGCACACGTGGCTTGTTTGAACCTGTTTTTAGGCTTTCTTAAGCAGTCCGTTAAAAAACCCATGCATTTTTTGACCGTTTTTGTCAGTTTTCCAATTATGTTAATTAAGATAATTGAGAAAAACGGTCAAAAACAGATGAAGCCTTTTAAATATTCGTTTCCAAAGAAACACTATAAGACGCCGCTCATCCCCGCCCCTCTCCATAGAGGAACATGGCGTACGGCGCCGTATTCCGGGAGAAGATAGGACATGTCCTATCTTTTCACAGGGTACAGAACGATATGGTGCCGCGCGCCCATTGCCGTCTATGGTATGAGGGTACATCGGACCCACATTCTAGTGATTTGTGGGGTCCCATCACTGAGACCCCCACCAATCATCAAGTTAAGCCCTATCAGTGGATAGGGCCTAACCTGCTTTGTTGTGAAAATCCTTTAAGTCTCCTATTCAGTTCCTGCCAACTACATTTTGCCACCTCCAACTCCTCCCACCTGGACTGCAACATTCTTCTCTGCAGTCTCCCAGCTGACTCTCTAACGCCCCTTCAATCCATTAACTTCTTCCCGACAAGGCCCATTTTCATTTTTGCATTTCCATCATTTGTTCCCTTTTTTTTAAATATTGGGCAGAAGGTTTGTGGTTCCTGAGGCCACGTTTAGAAACACAATCCAAAGGCTCCACTCATGACATATTTTGGTAACATTGTGTTTCCAACACGTTAACTGAACGCTAATCTCAACGTTCAATCGCAAGTGGAGCCTTTGGATTGTGTTTCAAAATGCGACGTGTGAACGTAGCCCCAGGGGCTTTTCAAACACGTCTTAGCACCTGGAAAATATTCTGCCCTACAAAAGCTCAATGGCTCCTTCACTTCCACGCCCTGCCATGTTCCCAGACAATGGGTTACATCCACTTGTGGGGTGTTCTCTTACTCGGAAAAAACTGCCCAATATATTGCTAGATGCATTTTCTTCAGTTTATGTGGGTGAATTTTGCGGCTTAATGAATGTATTAATGATAAATATTAGTGAATTCCAAATCAAACCTTCATTTTGTTTGAAGTTCTGTAAAATACATAAAGGGCTAACAAGCTTCCTACCTGCTGTTCTAAGTACAACAGTGGCGTCTCAGACATTTGGGCTCTATTTTCCGATACTGGATTGACCAGTGGGATTAAGTTTTTTTTTCACTGTTTTTTTAGACCTCCTAGGGTACTTTAACCTTAGGGGGTTTGAGCAATCCTACCATATACTATATGGTGGATTTACTGATAATTTGTAACAATTTGTCATCGGACGGATTATACAAGATCTTCAAAAATTACAATGCCTGGAGTTTTATACAGAGTCCAGGCTGCCATGACGACAGATAATCGCACCAATCACAGATTAAATTTTTTGAAGGAAGGAGGCCATGGATAAAACATCTAATATATAAGAAGATTACCACAGTCACAGTGCCTGGATCTATAAGTAAGTTCTACTGGTTTATCTATGCTTGATTTTGATTGTAGATTTCCTTTAATCCCTTGCCACAAACTGACATAATAGTACGTTGGCATGTGGCAAGGGGAGTATGAAGAGGGCTCATGGGTTAAGCCTTCTCCATACAGATCGAGTGCTTGCTGCATATTGCAGCAAACAACCAACGTTAACTCCCACGATCAGTGCTGGCCGCCATCTGGGCTGTGGTCATAAATAATGATACATGCTGCCATCTTGGCTGTGATAGCCTGGAATCTCTACATGAATCCAGGCTTTGTCATTTCTACATCATCCAATAACGTCCAACACATAATCTACATTCCTCACAGGACTTTCTGTTTCACTGTTACACCAGCTCTTCTAACAACCATCGCCACAACTTCTCCCATGCATTCCAGATATTCTGGAACTCTCTACCAAAATGCGTCAGGCTGCGGTGTTTACAGCTTACACCGACCATTTGAAATGGTAGGTTTCCTTTAATAAAACACTTTTGCACGATTCTTCTATTTTTACGGCTTTCACTGTGCACTCCCAATTTAACTTCCTCTTTATTCCTTTGGCCAGTGCGATTACTGGGATACCAAATTCATATAGGTTTTATTAGGTTTTCAGAGGTTTTAGAAAAATGTCTTCATTTTGCCATATTTCACTAATAACTTTTTCATACCTTGGCATATGGAGCTGTGTAAGGTTTCATTTTTTACATGTGATGACATTTACATTGGTACCATATGTGGAACTGCATGATCTTTTGTTAAACTCTTCTGTTAGCCCTTAGTGACCACCAGTCACGCCAGTCACTCAGGCGCCTTAGGCTAGGGCCGTCGGGCAGGGAACAGCAATGTCCCGGCTGTCTTATGAAAGCCTGTCCCATTCAATCCCGAGGCTCCCTCCCGGCACCCCGCAATGCGATCATGGGGTGCCGTCTTCTACGTCGGACAGCCAGGGACCTTCTGTTATTGGCATCTACCTGCTCGGACCAGACAGATTTTACTGCATTTTGAATTGTATTTCCATTTCCCAGTACACGGCATGGAATTTTTAAAAAAAAAATACTGTCGCAAGAAAGTACAATTTGTTACACAAAAAATAAGCCCTGTAGATGGAAAAATAAAAAAACGTTATTGATTTTTGAAAGTAGGGAGTGTTAAACAGAAAGTAAAATGGAAAAGCCTGTCAGGGGCAAGGGGTTAAAATGCCCCCGATATCACATGATAAAAAGTTTACAAATTCTTTGGGATTAAGGTTTGTGGTTCCTGAGGCCACGTTTCCAACACGTTAACTGAACGCTAATCTCAACGTTCAATCGCAGGTGGAGCCTTTGGATTGTGTTTCAAAATGCGACGTGTGAACGTAGCCACAGGGGCTTTTCAAACACGTCTTAGCACCTGAAAAGTATTCTGCCTTACAAAAGCTCAATGGCTCCTTCGCTTCCACGCCCTGCCATGTGCCCAGACAATGGGTTACATCCACTTGTGGGGTGTTCTCTTACTCGGAAAAAACTGCCCAATATATTGCTAGATGCATTTTCTTCTTTTCTTCAGTTTATGTGGGTGAATTTTATCCATGGTTTATCCATGCTTGATTTTGATTGTAGATTTCCTTTAATCCCTTGCCACAAACTGACATAATAGTACGTCGGCATGTGGCAAGGGGAGTATGGAGAGGGCTCACGGGTTAAGCCTTCTCCATACAGATCGAGTGCTTGCTGCATATTGCAGCAAACACCCAACGTTAACTCCCACGATCAGTGCTGGCCGCCATCTGGGCTGTGGTCATAAATAATGATACATGCTGCCATCTTGGCTATGATAGCCTGGAATCTGTACATGAATCCAGGCTTTGTCATTTCTACACTAATCATCCAATAACGTCCAACACATAATCTACATTCCTCACAGGACTTTCTGTTTCACTGTTACACCAGCTCTTCTAACAACCATCGCCACAACTTCTCCAATGCATTCCAGATATTCTGGAACTCTCTACCAAAATGCGTCAGGCTGTACCCCACCTTCCAATGCAAGGTGGGTTCAACATCATGTTTTTATATACGTTAAGCGTTACATCATGAAAAGCACCAAATTATTACTCGTAGCGTATACACTGACAAATAACGGCAGATAAGAGAATAGTTGTTGCCGCAGGTCTAACCACTATCTCCAGTCCGCCAAAAAATAGGGAGGAAGATGCGGCAGCTATGCTGCGGCAGGACACATGGACGGCTATGGAAAGCAGCTCGACATATGCATCGTTTCCCACAGCCCCGCCAATCGCATACCATCCATATTGGGACAGATACAGGGGAACACATCGAGTAAATCGAAGCACAGGCCAATTGCTGGCTGCTCAGGATAACTCCTGTATCGAGTCATACAGTGTTAATCCTTCACTGAGGTCCTTACAACGTAAGCAAAAATCAAGGTGTGAACCGAACTAACCTGAAAACTTCTGTTTAGGAATTGCCTACAACTAAACTTAATAAACTGCACTGGCTATGACTCCTCACACTCCTGTTCTCCTATGCCAGCTCCATATGATTGGAAACTTCAAAGGAGAGACGCCTTCCCACGTTGCCATTTGAATCACTTTTTAACACATCGAAAGCAAAGGGTGTGTGTTTGCGTGACGTTTTGATCTATGCATTTGGCAAACCTCGTTCTTAAGTTAATGATACAAAACATGGACGAAGCGACTTCACTGTTTGGTCCAGATCTCGGATTTTGCATGTCTTTTTTAATGGATCCCAAGAGACAACAAATACCCCTTAATTTATTATATGGTGCGGGTTACAATAAAGAAAAACTGTTGTGAGCCACCTATGGAGGAAGTGCAACCACGATGGATCCTCCACTTGCATTCAGTAAATGAACAGTTTGCATCGGAGTTATGTGTCTTTATATGTATCACTCTTAGAGAAACCTCAGGCAAACAAATAATAATTTTCATGAAACTGCATTAGAGAGCATTGCCTCATCCTTATTGTCCCTCTAGCATGCGAAACCTAGCATGAGGTCCTAAAGTGTATGCAAACATGACTCTGTAAATGTCAAAGAAGCTATAGCATATTCAAAGCTGTCCATCCGATTATCATGAGTGGGAGCACCAGCACATCCCAGGCATTGAATGACAGCTGAATAATGATTGTGCAGGTGTATAAATGATGTGCTTCCTGGTGATGGTGGCCACGCCCATGCAGCCTGATGTGTGCTGTGTGGTGTTAGGCAGAGTATACAGCAGCTCAGCAGCCATGTTCCAGCAGAACATGTCAGATTCAGCTGTAGCTGATGTCTGTGTCTCTCACCTGTATATTAGGAGGATGCAGACGATCAGCAGATGCGCACACACACTAGCATGCTCTTATAACAGTTACACAAGGACATGAGCAGGGGAGGAGAGGCGGGGTAACAGGGGATGACATCACTGACTCGACCATGTGACCAGCCTCATTACAGGATCAAAAATAAAAATGCATGATTTTACATGAAAATGTATGAAATACAAGTACTAGTGGGCGGTGGGATCCTGTGCTGACTCCAACAAGGAGTAGTGCACAGGACAAAGTACACAGACACTGATGAGAGGTGTCTTTTAAGGAACGTACAAGCCCACCATGGAATTATAGTGTTGTATAATAATGTTGTTTACCGAACTTAAAATGGTGTAAATTGTACAAGACGCATGGGAATTATTTGTGAAACATTAATGTGTATATCATTGCATGCTCCACTATGGACGGGGGTGTAACAATGCCCTAAAGGCCACTGAATATGAGTACCCTGGAGTATCAGCGGCTAGCGCATGTGACGCCTTCGCTAATTATCTCCGGTATGGATTACCCTCACATAACTGCAGAGCACACTATAATTTAAGTATGGAGAAATAGCAGGCGCATTGTACGCCGCTGTTGGGCCTATAGTTATGTTTAGTCAGGAATATCGTAAGCCATTGACTCATATCTGGGGCATTTATATGTCCCCCGTGTCACATACTCTTTCCCTGTCACTGGGTATACAGTTGCATCTAGACCATCTATATTATATAGGGCTTTGTACACTTTTCGTACCCACCTCACGCCTATTGCGTTAGTCTACCTCCAATCCCACTATACTAGACCGCCCCCGATGCCTTGTACCCCAGTATGGTTAGTTACTCCATAATTATAGGGCTGCATTGTACCCCCGTTAATGGTAGTATACTCCATACTATATAGGGCTGCATTGACCCCCGTAGGTTAGTACTCCATACTATATTTAGAGCTGCATTGTACCCCCGTATGGTTGAGTTATCATACTATATAGGGCTGCATTGTACCCCCGTATGGTTAGGTACTCCATACTATATGGGCTGCATTGTACCACCGTATGGTTAGTGTATCCATGCTATATAGAGACTGCTGTACCCCCGTATGGTTGTTACTCCTTTTTACTATATAGCAGCAGCGTTGTACACAGTTATGCGTTAGTAGTTAATCCATACTATAAGAGCTGCGTTGTACCCAGTATGGTTAGTTACTCCAAAATATAGAGCTTGCATTGTACCGCCGTTATGCGTTAGTTACTCCATAGTATATAGGGCTGCATTGTACCCCGTATGGTTAGTTACTCCATTACTATATAGAAGCTGCATTGTACCGCCGTATGGTGAGTTACTCCATACTATATAGAGCTGCATTGTACCCCCGTATGGTTAGTTACTCCATGTATATAGAGCTGCGTTTTATGTACCGCGTATGGTTGTTTCTCCATTTTACGATATAGAGCTGCGTTGTAACGCAGTATGGTTAGTTAAATCCATACTATATAGGGCGGCATTGTACCGCCGTATGGGTTAGTTACTCCATTACTATATAGGCTGCTTTGTACCGCCGTTTAATTTTGGTAGTTTCTCCAACTATATAGGGCTGCATTGTTACCGCCGTATGCGTATATTACTCCATACTATATGAGCTGCTGGTACCGCCGTATGGTTAGTACTCCCATACTATATAGAGCTGCATTGTACCCCCGGTATGGTTAGTACTCCATAAGTATAGAGCGGCTGGCATTGTACCCCCGTTGGGTTAGTACTCCATCAATATATAGAGCTGCGTTTGTACCGGCCGTATGGTTAGTTACTCCATACTATATAGAGCTGCATTGTACCCCGTATGAGTTAGTTACTCCATAGTAATATCAGGGCTGCATTGTACCCCCGTATGTATGGTTAGTTTACTACATACTATAAGAGCTGCGTGGTACGGCGTATGGTAGTTACTCCATAGTATATAGAGCTGGCATTGTACCGCCGTAGGCGTTAGTTACTCCATATATATTAGGCTGCGTTGTACCGACGTATGGTTAGCTACTCCATACTATTATAGAGCTGCGTATTGTACGCCCGTATGGTTAGGTTACTCCATACGTATATAGGGCTGCGATTGTACCCCGTATGGTTAGTTACTCCATATTATATTAGAGCTGCCATGTACCCGCGTTATGGTTAAGTTACTCATACTATATAGAGCTGCGTTGTACCGCCGATGGTTAGGTACTCACTACTATATAGGGCTGCATGTGTACCCCGTTATGGTTAGTTACTCCATTTCTATGTATTAGGGCTGCATTGTACCCGCCGATTATGGTTAGTTACATCCATATATCAGAGCTGAATTTTGTTATTACCGCCGTATGGTTAGTACTCCATACTATATAGAAGCGTTGATGTTGTACCCCCGTAGTGGTTAGTTCTCTTCCATACTATATAGAGCTGCGTTGTGACCCCGTTTTGGTTGTTACTCCATACGATTAAGAGATGCATTTGTACCCCCGTTGGTTAGTTTACCCATGTATATAGAGTGAATGCATGTACCCCGTATGGTTAGTTACTCATACATATAGAGGCGATTGTACCCCCGATGGTTAAGGTCTCCATACTATATAGAGCGCTGTGTACGCCGTATGGTTAGTTACTCCTTACATATAGAGCTGAGTTGTACCGCCGTTATGGTAGTTACTCCATTACTATATAGAGCTGATTGTACCCCCGTAGGTTAGTTACTCATATATATAGGGCTGCATTGTAACCCCGTATGGTGTCGTTCTCCATTACTAATAAGAGCGTGTGTGTACCGCCGTATGGTTAGTTACCTCCCTCTATATAGAGCTGCATTGTACCCCCGTATGGTTAGTTACTCATTACTATAATAGAGCGCTGCATTGTACCCCACGTTATGGTTAGTTACTCATATATAAGAGTGCAGTTTGTACCCTCCGTAGGTAGTACTCCATACGTATATAGAGCTGCATTGTTACCACCGTATGGTTAGTTACTCCATACTATATAGAGCTGATTTGTACCCCGTATGGTTAGTTACTCCATCTACTATATAGAGTGCATGTACCCCCCGTATGGTTAGTTACTCCATTACGTATATATGAGCTGCATTGTACCCCGGTATGGTTAAGTTACTCCATACGTATATAGAGCTGCGTTATTGTACCGCCATATGGTAGTACTCCCATATATATAGAGGCGCATTTGTACCGCCGTTATGGTTAGTTATCAGCATACTATATAGGGCGGCATTGTACCCCGTATGTTAGTTACTCCATACGTAATAGGCTGCATTGACCCCGTATGGTTAGTTCTCCATCAGTATTAGAGCGTGCAGTGTACCGCCGTTTGTAGTTATCCATACTATAGGAGCTTGCAGTGTACCGCCGTATGGTTAGTTCTCCATACTATATAGAGCTGCGTTTGTTACCGCCGTATGGGAGTGACTCCATACTATATAGAGACTGCATTGTACACCCGTATGGTTAGTTACTCCATAGTATATGAGGGCTGCAGTGTTACCCCGTATGGTTAGGTACTCCAGACTAATATAGAGCTGCGTTGTTGTACAGGCCGTATGGTAGTTACTCCATTACTATATAGACTGAATTGTACCCCCGATGGTAGTTACTCCATAGTATATAAGGGGCGCATGGTTACCCCCTATGGTTTGTGTTTAAGTTTCATTCCATTACTAGATAGGGTGCATCTTACCGCCAGTATGGTTAGTTATCCATACTATTATAGAGCCTGCATTTGTTTTTCTAGACCCCGAGATTGTGAAACTTCAAAGGAAGGCCGCCTTCCCACGTGCCATTTTCATCACGTTTTTTAACACATCGAAAATGAAAGTGTGTGTGGGGTGTCTGCCTGAAATGCTTACGTTTAATTGCAAATGCATATGCATTTTTGGCCAAACCCCCTCCCGTTTTCATTTTGGATGCGTTTAAAAATGTAACGAAAACCGCACATGGGAAAGCACCCGAAGGGTACTCCTTCAACTTGTCTTGTTCCAGATCTCTGCAATTTTTGCATTTGTTCTTGTTTTAATATGTGATCCTCTTAAAGAGAATGATAAATATAGTGAATTCCAAATCAACCTTCATTTTGTTTGAGTTCTGGTAAAATACATAAAGGCTAACAGCTTCCTACTGCGATGTCTAAGTCAACAGTGGCGTTTAGACATTTGGGCTACTATTTTCCGATACTGGATTGACCAGTGGAGATAATTTTTTTTCACAAGTTTTTAGACCTCCTAGGGTACTTTAACCCTTAGGGGTGTTGCAGCAATCCTACCATACACATATGGTGGATTTCTGATAATTTGTAACACAATTTGTCACGGAGGATTATACAAGATTCTCAAAAATTACCAATGCCTGGAGTTTTACAGAGTCCAGGCTGCCATGACCGACAGATAAGCGCACAATCACAGATTAAATTTTTTGAAGTTGAAGAAGGAGGCATGGATAAAACACTACATATTAAGAAGATTACCACAGTCCATTGCTGGATCTATAAGTAAGTTCTATGGTTTATCATGCTTGATTTTGATTGTAGATTTCCTTTAATCCCTTGCAAAAACTGAATAATAGTACGTTGGCATGTGGCAAGGGGAGTATGAAGAGGGCTCAGGGTTAAGCTTCTCATACAGATCGAGGTGCTTGCTGCATATTGCAGCAAACAAAACCAACGTTAACTCCCACGATCAGTGCTGGCCGCCATCTGGGGTGGTCATAAATAATGTTAATGCTGCATCTGGAGTGATAGCCTGGAATCTCACATGAATCCAGGCTTGTCATTTCTACTATCATCCAAAACGTCCCAACCATAGAATCACATTCTCAACGGACTTTGTGTTCACTGTTACAACCAGCTTATTGTAACAACAATCGCCACAACTATACCATGCATTCCAGATATTCTGGAACTCTCTACCAAAATGCGTCAGGCTGTACCCCGCCTTCCAATGCAAGGCTGGGTTCACATCATGTTTTTTTATATACGTTAAGCGTATACATCAGAAAAGCACCCAACTTATACACTTAGCGTATACACTGACAAATAACGGCAGATAGAGGCATAGTTGTTGCCGCAGTCTAACCACTATTCCTCCCGTCCGCCAAAAAATGCAGGATGGAAAGATGCAGCAAGCTATGCTGCGGCAGGCAATGGACGGCTATGGAAAGCAGCTGCAGCATATGGCATCTGTTCCCACAGCCCCGCCAATCGCATACATCCATATTGGGACATTACTGGGGGAACACCTGGTTCATCGAAGCAGCCAATTGCTGGCTGCTTCAGATTACACTCCTGTATAGGCATACAGTTGTAATCCTCCTGACGTGTCCTTACAACGTAAGCCAAAAATCAAGGTGTGAACCGAAACTAACCTGAAAACTTATCTGTTTAGGATTGCCTACAATACACAATAACTGCACTGCTCTGCTCCCTCACCTCCTGTCTCCTTCTGCGCTCCCATATAGATTGTGAAACTTCAAAGGAAGGCCGCCTTCCCACGTGCCATTTTCGTCACTTTTTTAACACATCGAAAATGCAAGTGTGTGTGGGGTGTCTGCCTGAAATGCTTACGTTTCATTGCAAATGCATATGTATTTTTGGCCAAACCCCCTCCCATTTTCATTTTGGGTGCGTTTAAAAACGTAACGAAAACGGCACATGGGAAAGCACCCGAAGGGTACTCCTTCCACTTGTTCCAGATCTCTGAAATTTTTGCATTTGTTCTTGTTTTAATATGTGATCCTCTTAAAGAGAACCCGTCATGCAAAATAACCCCCTAAACTAAATATATTTTCATAAACTGCCATTAGAGAGCATTGCCTCTATCCCTTCATTGTCCCTCTACATGCCTGTAAACCTAAGCAATGAGGTCCTAAAGCTGTATGCAAATGACTTGTAAAATGTCCAATGAAGCATTAGCATATTCAAGCTGTCCATCTTATTCATGAGTGGGAGTCACAGCCACACCCCCAGTGCATGACTGACAGCCTGTATAATGATGTGAGGCTGTATAATGATGTGCTTCCTGGTGCTGGTGGCCACGCCCCCTGCAGCCTGTGTGTGCATGTGTGTGTGTGTAGGAGAGATATAGCAGCTCCAGGCAGCCATGTTACAGCAGAACATGTCAGATTCAAGTGTAGCTGATGTCTGTGTCTCTCACCTGTATATGGAGGATGCAGCATCAGCAGATGCAGCACACACACTAGCAATGCTTTATAACATACACACAGACATGAGCAGGGGAGGGAGGGGTAACAGGGGTGACATCACTGCCTCTGACCATGTGACCAGCGCTCATTTACATGATAAAAAAAAAATGATGATTTTACATGAAAATGTATGAAATAACAGTAATAGGGCTGGGTGGGATCCATGTGACGTGCTCCAAAGGAGTAGTGACAGGACAAGTGACACAGACCTGATGACAGGTGTCTTTTAATGAACGTACAGCACCATGGAATTAATAGTGTTGTATAAATAATAGTCTGTTTACAGAACTTAAAAATGGTGTAAATTGTACAAGAGCTGGGAATTTATTTGTGAAAATAATGTGTAATATCATTGCATGCTCCACGATTATGGAAACGGTTGATGGTGTAACCTGAGGTTAGTACTCCTACTCATAGGCTGCATGAACCCTATGGTAGTACCCATGACTATCAGCGCGCTATGACCGCGTGATGTTAGTTACCCTCTTAATTTCTACCCGTATGGTATTACCCTCACATACTGAGATAGGCTAGCCATATTTACCCGTATGGGATTACCATAGCTAGGCTGCGTTGTACCGCTGTTGGCTATAGTTACTATTTATAGATATCGTAGCCTTGACCATCTGGCGCTTGTATGTGTACCCCTGCTCGACATAGCTCATTGTCCCTGTACTGGGTATACGAGTTGCACTAGACCATATATATAGGGCTTGACATTCGGTACACCCCGCCTTTGCTTGCACTATCACATACGCCCATCCTGTACCCCGTAGGTTAGTTACTCCATAATATATAGGCTGCATTGTACCCCCGTATGGTGTTACTCCATACTATATAGGCTGCATTGACCCCCGTAGGTTAGTACTCCATACTATATAGGGCTGCATTGTACCCCCGTATGGTTAGTTACTCCATACTATATAGGGCTGCATTGTACCCCCGTATGGTTAGTTACTCCATACTATATAGAGCTGCATTGTACCCCGTATGGTTAGTTACTCCATACTATATAGAGCTGCTGTACCCCCGTATGGTTAGTTACTCCTACTATATAGAGCGCTTGTACCGTAGGTTGTAGTTATCCATACTATATAGAGCTGCGTTGTACCGCCGTATGGTTAGTTACTCCATATATATAGAGCTGCATTGTACCGCCGTATGGTTAGTTACTCCATAGTATATAGGGCTGCATTGTACCCCGTATGGTTAGTTACTCCATACTATATAGAGCTGCATTGTACCCCCGTATGGTTAGTTACTCCATACTATATAGAGCTGCATTGTACCCCCGTATGGTTAGTTACTCCATACTATATAGAGCTGCTATGTACCCGTATGGTTAGTTCTCCATACATATAGAGCTGCTTGTACCGTATGGTTAGTTACTCCATACTATATAGGGCTGCATTGTACCGCCGTATGGTTAGTTACTCCATACTATATAGAGCTGCGTTGTACCGCCGTATGGTTAGTTTCTCCATACTATATAGGGCTGCATTGTACCGCCGTATGGTTAGTTACTCCATACTATATGAGCTGCTGGTACCGCCGTATGGTTAGTTACTCCATACTATATAGAGCTGCATTGTACCCCCGTATGGTTAGTACTCCATAGTATAGAGCGCATTGTACCGTGGTTAGTTACTCCATCTATATAGAGCTGCGTTTGTACCGCCGTATGGTTAGTTACTCCATACTATATAGAGCTGCATTGTACCCCGTATGGTTAGTTACTCCATAGTATATAGGGCTGCATTGTACCCCCGTAGTATGGTTAGTTTACTCATACTATATAGAGCTGCTGTACCGCGTATGGTTAGTTACTCCATACTATATAGAGCTGCATTGTACCGCCGTATGGTTAGTTACTCCATACTATATAGAGCTGCGTTGTACCACCGTATGGTTAGTTACTCCATACTATATAGAGCTGCATTGTACCCCCGTATGGTTAGTTACTCCATAGTATATAGGGCTGCATTGTACCCCCGTATGGTTAGTTACTCCATAGTATATAGAGCTGCATTGTACCGCCGTATGGTTAGTTACTCCATATTATATAGAGCTGCGTTGTACCGCCGTATGGTTAGTTACTCCATACTATATATATAGGGCTGCATTGTACCCCCGTATGGTTAGTTACTCCATAGTATATAGGGCTGCATTGTACCCCCGTATGGTTAGTTACTCCATATAATAGAGCTGCATTGTACCCCGTATGGTTAGTTACTCCATACTATATAGAGCTGCATTGTACCGCCGTATGGTTAGTTACTCCATACTATATAGAGCTGCATTGTACCGCCGTATGGTTAGTTACTCCATACTATATAGAGTGCATTGTACCCCCGTATGGTTAGTTACTCCATGTATATAGAGGTGCATGTACCCCGTATGGTTAGTTACTCATACTATAGAGTGCGATGTACCGCCGTATGGTTAGTTTCTCCATACTATATAGAGCTGCATTGTACCGCCGTATGGTTAGTTACTCCATACTATATAGAGCTGCGTTGTACCGCCGTATGGTTAGTTACTCCATACTATATAGAGCTGCATTGTACCCCCGTATGGTTAGTTACTCCATAGTATATAGGGCTGCATTGTACCCCCGTATGGTTAGTTACTCCATACTATATAGAGTGCGTTTGTACCGCCGTATGGTTAGTTACTCCTCTATATAGAGCTGCTTGTACCGCCCGTATGGTTAGTTACTCCATACTATATAGAGGCTGCATTGTACCGCCGTATGGTTAGTTACTCCATACTATATAGAGCTGCATTGTACCCCCGTATGGTTAGTTACTCCATACTATATAGAGCTGCATTGTACCGCCGTATGGTTAGTTACTCCATACTATATAGAGCTGCATTGTACCGCCGTATGGTTAGTTTCTCCATTAGGCACGTTATGCAAATCGCATGTCATTTTCCCAGGACTCCGTGCCCCTGCATGTTTATTTCCTGTATTACACGTGTGGCGGTGGTAGCTGCAGTCACACATCTCGTGCACACATGGTCCATCCACTTCTTCCAGTCACAACAAAGTAACCAGAAGAGCAGCGCATGACTTCTTCTTTCAGCGTTTTGAAACAGATACGACTCTTTCCCCACGCTCCCTTAAAGGTCCCAACGGTCGGTTTCATGTTGTAAGCAGCCGGTTCGTCCCCTACCGCTGTCGTCACTTTATTCACCTCCCCTAAAGCAGCCCACAAGCTCAGCCTTTCCTTCCTATTGTTTCCCGCCGCGAGCGCGCCACAGTGTCCGATAGAAGCGCGCCGCCGCCGCCCCCCTCGGAGCTGCCCCCACCTCGTGCTCGGTCACGCCGCCCTTCTTTCCCGGTGCGTGCGCGAGCCTGGGCCGCGCGCTATCTGTGCGAGGTAAAGGCCCGGCTTGTAGTACCTGCGGCCGACGCTAAGGGGTCGCTGTTCTGCGCTTTTTGCCCCCCTCACCACCACCAGCAGCAGCAGGAGCAGCAGTGGCCGCCGCGGCCTTAGGTCTTTTTGTCTGTGAGGCAGAGTGAGGAGCGCTCGATTCCGCGGCAGCTCAGCCTAGCCGCCTTTGCGCGGGTACATGAGAGAGAAGGCACCGACAGGACACCGTAGGAGACCGTGGAGAAGAGCGCATACGGCGCCTAACCGCCGGCATAAGGCACAAACACAAAGGGAGACGGGGAGCCCGCAGCGGCCCGGCAAAAACATGCTCGGTGTCAGGCTCCAGTCAGCCGGGTGTCCGTGCTGAAGAAGGGGGACCGTGAGAACGAGGCGACCGCTCCACAGCGGGCCGACCCTCCGCCGTCACCTCACACTTGTCGACGTGAAACCCCCCTCTCTGCCCGCGGCCTGAACTTTTCCGTGTCCCCCCTTCCCCCCTCTCTCTCCCTGAACCGGCTCCCCCACTCCTGCCAGCGCCTCCTGTGCGGTCCATGAGCGGGCTCGGGCCGGCCGCTGGCTCCCTCCTCTCCTGAGAGCCGAGGAGCGGGAGGCCGCCACCCCTTCGCCTCGGAGCCGCTCGCCTCCCGCATTAACTCTGTGTAGCGCTCTCTACCCCTCGACATCGCTAATCGGTTATTTGAGGACACCCGGGGTTGCCCTGTCTTCTGCGGCCACAGCTCGTACGATGTCGAACTCGACGGTAAAATCGGAGCCCGATCAGCGGAGGAAGGGGCAGGCTTTCCTGGACGAGCTGAGGCAGTTCCATGAGAGCAGAGGGTAAGAGCCTGCACATGCAGCCGCACTGAGTGCATCCCCGGGCAGGAGGGCGGGCAAACGGGGGCTCACCCTGTGTATTTATGTGGAGGGAAATCCTGCACATGGGCTGCACTTGTGTGCCAGGGGGAAGTGTGAATCCTCTCACCTGCCAGGGGATGGGGCAACAAGTTACCTGTGCTGTGTGGGGGCAGGAGGGGAACTTGCTAGGGGTTACCTCATGTCACAGGCTGCAGCTGGACAACTTGTGGATGATAGCCTATGTACCACATCTATCGCTCTCTGTAGTGAGGAGCACTGCAACTCCCAGCATAACCTGGCCGCCTCATCTACCTTCACTCAGGATTTTCTTGTTAACTTGTATCATTAATCTTAGATTAGAAGACATACAGCAGGCCTCAGATTTTTCAGTTTATTAAATTACTGGTCACATGGCCTGCAACATCTGTACACTGTTGCCTCTTTTTGTAAATTTTGTGGAATTTATTTGAGTATAAGAACAATGCGGACTTAAAGGTCTCAGTTCTTGTGTGAACATGAGGACCTGTGAAATGTAGTGCATCACATCCTGGGTCAGGAGGCTGCTATGCCTAGATCAGCCAAGCTCCTCATAAGTGTAACTCTGCTGTCAGGAGAGGCAGCTGATGGAAACTCCTTACACTGAAACTACCAGGAGTGTAACATAGAGAAAAGTAACTGTGGAGAGATTCATACAGGTGCTGTGGTTCGCCAAAGTAAAATAACATCACAGTGCTGCTGTATGAATCAGGCTTTTAGGTCAATTTTATAGTGTTTAGAAAAACACTATGTAAGATGTAGATGTAACAACTCAATGTTTTGGTAGTCTATATCTTACTTGAATACATAAGATCACAACACACAGTGTTATAGATAACATGTGCAAAGCTATTTAGATGTTTTCGAACAAATGATCAACATAAACATACATTTTATAGTAAAATACAACTTTCAGTGTGTATTGTACTCTTGCACAACTCAGTCTTCTTTTGCCTTTTATTTCTATATTCTATATGGGGGATTGGTCCACAGCAGCAATAGTACCCAGTGTGGTGTCTGTTTAACTAGAAATAAAATTGTGCTGGTGATACAATTTATTTTTTGTGACAGAACCTCTGACATCAATGTAAACGGGGTCTCCTCTATATACAGCAGTAGTTCCCTAGAGCTCAGAATTTTAGAAATGGGACAGCCTTAAATTGCATGGTTGCAGCACAGGAGTTTGGGAGGATGTCGAATCTGGGTGCCCTTTTTATTTCAAGTACAATAATAAACCTTTATACAGGCAGTCCCCGGATTACATACAAGAAAGGTTTGGTGGGTTTGCTCTTAAGTTGAATTTGTATGTAAGTCCGAACTGTATATTTTATAATGGAGACCCCAAAAAATTTGCCTGGGTTTACAGTCGCAATTGGATTTTAAAAATCTTGGCTTGTCATCAGAACCAGGATTAAAAATAAAGCTTAATTGCAAACACCGTTGATAACTGTTATAGCTGATTATATGTATAGTAAATTAACAATGTCTAGAGGTTGGGTGTTCTTAAGTAGGGGACCGCCTGTATAGCCTTTATTAATCATGGGGTACATATACAAATAAAATGGTACATTGCAGAGTGGTCAGATGGAAGAATTGGAATGAGGGCATTGCTTGGTAGGGTGTATGAGTTGGACACAATATTAAGGAATTCTGGAGTTCATAAGGTAGTTATAGGCATATAGCTTATGTATTGACTATAATTGACATTGCATCTTTATACTCTGCCACAATATATGAACATTATACCTTTTTACATACCAAGTTACCTAAGAGTAGTTTACTAGCCAGATAAAAGGTTACTGTTTTTTACTAAACAAAATACATGTTAAAATACATGTACAAAATACAAAAAATACAATGTTCATGCATCTTACGCAAAGTAACCCTGTAAAGTTAGTTCTCATTTACTGACTGAGCCCAACATTGGTCTTTACGTTGCGCTCCTGTCCATGTCTCCGCAGGTCCCGCTTCCGGAAGATCCCTGCAGTTGGGGGCAGAGAGTTGGACCTGCATTCTCTCTACACCAGGGTCATTACTTTGGGTGGTTTTGCAAAGGTAAGAAACTTCATGTGCTCTACCTGTCCACTGACCTATGAACTCTCTACACATGTGGTATCCGAGTAATCCTTGTATACACAACACTTGGCATCTGACTCTTCTCACTATCCTTATATGCACACTCCTTGCATATCCAACTAAATCTACATACTTATACAGCTTGTAAGTCTACCCAGTTCTACCTGTTACCTTACACTGATGATTTAAAGAAAACCTCTACAAGAGAAAATAATAATTCCTGACCTTAGATAAATGCCTGGATGATCAGTTAGTAACTACAAGGCAACTTTCACAACCTCTATAAATACTACTTGTACATGATTTTTAATGGAAACTGTAAAGGAGGCTTTTAATGTGACATCAGACATAAACCTGAGAAGAGCTTTAATTATAGCAGTGTATATTCTGCTAAGCACCCAGGCCACCTCTGAAAACTTACAGTATTTACCTGGACACATCTCTTACAGTACATAACCTCTCCCTGTGTAGCTCTAGGGGATGCCCTCTTGTTACAGTCCTGGGGATCAACAAATTGCATGGGACATTTCTGTAAGTAATTCAGCTTATATCGGCTGCATTATTTCTTAACCCTTCTTACTGCACAAAAAAAACCTTTGTCTGATACAGTGTACACAAGAAATTCATGGTACATATGGGTAGCCCGGTTAATGGTTTTATAGTCTGTGCAGCCAGTAGTATTGGAGTGTGGCATCCAATGTATAGTGTGCACTCCTCCCTCAGCGCCCTTCCAGGCAATGCCTATGAGTCTGTATATGCCTAGCAGGCAGTGGTGTGCGTGGCCTGTCTTCATTCTCTGCCGCGGCTCCATGTGTTGATCTTCCCCTCTCTCACTGCTTCCCATGCAGGTAAAAATTGGTGGACATTACACAACACTTATCGTCCTGAGAGCAGAGTGTAGGAGGAGGGTGTAGTGTAGCACAATCACTGGTGTATGCTGCAGTATTGACCACTATAGAGGGAATAGCGTAGCCTTGTGTTGCTCCAGTGATTTCCTCCCATCACTGACCATTACTTCTATGCCCTGCTGAAGGCACCAGGGTAGCCCCTCACTGTCTCCTCTACGTCTTCTAGGTCTCCGAGAAGAACCAGTGGGGAGAAATCGTAGAAGAGTTCAGCTTCCCCCGGGGCTGCGCTAATGCTGCCTTCGCTCTCAAACAGTATTACTTGCGGTGAGTCCCCTTTTATTCTATGTGATGAGTGTGAATGTCAGAAATGTATTTGGCATATTTACATGAGGTTTGGCCTAATTAACTAGGGGTTAATGGATAGTGACATGAGGTATTGTCTGTAGGTTAATAGATGGTGCACCCCTCATTTAAAGACTGTTATCTCTATAAAGAATTAAGCTTCTGATATGAACAAAATTGCATCTGACAAAATGGTGTGAATCTCAAGTGCTGCTTAAAGGAAACCTACCACTTGGGATAGGGCTTATAAGCTGGACATGCCGTGCACCAGCTCAGGGTGAGCTGGTGCCGGCGCTTATCTCCGTTATGTTTTTTTAACAGTTTGTTAAAGTGTTTTAACAGTTTATTAATGTTATATCCTTACGGCTTTCCCCCACGGGGTCCCGCTCGGCGCACCATGCGCTGATCTGCGTGCATCTGAATAGGCTCGGCATGGTGCGCCGAGCGCGACCCCGGTGCGGGAAAGCCAGTTAAGGATATAAACATTAATAAACTGTTAAAAAATGGAAATAAGCGCCGGCACCAGCTCACCCTGAACTGGTGCACGGCATGTCCAGCTTATAAGCCCTATCCCAAGTGGTAGGTTTCCTTTAACAGTGGAGAGCGCTGTTGGTGTAAACAGGCTTTCACAGGCAGGATATACACGGCATGTGATTTCTCAGGCTACAGATCTGGTCCGTGGTAATGACCCAAAAGGGACTGAGGGTGGACAGCTGCCACTGCTGATGTTTTGAAAATCTGGACATTGTGTATAGCAAATTAACATGTAGATTTTTTTTTATAACATATGCTGTCCTGGTACAATTTTTAGTGCTCGATAATGTGTGTATGCTATGCATTTGTTTATACTGCTTATTTTCATAGCTATGGTCAGTTTGTGTGAAATAGCTGGAACTGCCACCGATAGTTTTCATCATAGTTGCTCTGTAGGAATATTATATTAAATGTCATTGTTTGAATCTTACTATAGAGTTGCTTAATTGTATGGGGATGGTTGTACGATCGGCTAAAATGCTGTTGTCTGTTTTGTACTTGTGTTGCTTTTAGAAAACGTGCACTACAATATTTACTGATCACCAGAATGGCACATAATTGTGGTGTCTATTTTTTAAGTCAAATAGATGCTAAGAAAAATATAAAACACATAATTGTATTTTTTGTTTTCTATTTTTGCAGTTACAAGCTTAATTTATTAAAGACATATAAATTGAAAAATCTGCTTAATCACTATTAGCAGCCAGAGTTCAGCTTTTTAGTATTTTTAATCAGTATTTCAGGTTCGGCAAATTCGCTGTTAGGACCTCTGATGCTTAGTTATATATGCTGAATTGGGTCCTTGCCACAATACCAGTGGAATTTTTTTAAAGGGTTCAGTCTAAAACAAAGAACCGCCTACTTAATGTTTTTATATATTAGGACCAGTTCACATGGCAGGTTGTGGTGTATGTGGCTATTTTCTGCTAATCATAATAAGATTAAAAAAATAGAAGCAAAACAGCTAAGGGTCTGCCTGTATGTAGTTTGAGGGAAAAAAATGACCTGTACAACAACAAATTGTTGTTAACTCCTTACCGACCTAATAGTATGTCCCACGTCAGCCACCGCTGTATGGAGAAGGCTCGAGCTTAGCACTCTCCATACAAGTTGGGTGTTTGCAGCATATTGCACTCACCGCTAACGGCGCGATTTTGTGATGGCACTGATAGCGAGTGTTCGCCCCTCAATGGCTGCCGGTGGCATTAAAAAGCCAGTGTCGTTTTGATGTCATCAGGGAGCCGGGATCTGTTGCTATGACAGCCTTGGGTCTCGTTTTAACACATTCATTATAATGTGTTGCTTGCACATTGTAATAAATGTGATAAATCCCTATATCCTGCCATACTTTAGTATGTCAGTATATGGTAGGATCAGTCAGATAACCTAAAGTAAATGAATTAAATAGTAAAAAACATTTTAAAAAAGCCCCTAATAATTTAAATCACCCCCCTTTCCCTAGAACTGATATGAATAAACAGTAAAAATCATAAACATGTTAGAGTGGACGTTTTGGGATGTGGCAATACCTATCAAAATATAATAGCGATTATACCTGATGTTTAACCCCGTAACGGAAAATAGTGGCAAAAGTCGAAAATGACACTTTATAAAAAGTGATCAAAAGCCCATACAGTCCTCAAAATGTTAGCATTGAAAACGACATCTCATTTCTCAAAAAAATGACACCACCCACAGCTCCGTACACTGCAGTATGAAAAAGTTATTGGCATCAGAACATGGCAAAATTAAGATTTTTTTTTTTTTTGGTTCAGGTGGTTTTAATTTTTGTAAATGTATGAAAACTTAAAACCTTTTATGGCACAAATGCATTTTTTTGCTAATTTCACTGCGTCAAGAATTTTTCCCAAATTCCCAGTACACAGTATTTAATATTAAATACTCTCACTTTGAAGTGCAATTTGTTACACAGAAAACAAGCCCTCATACAGCTCTTTACATGGAAGAATAAAAGTTATAGATTTTTGAAGGTGGGGTATGAAAAATGAAATGCAAAATTTAAAAAAAGGGCCTGGTTGTTAAGGGGTTAAACATGTGAATCTTTTTATGCAGAAGGGGAGTAATTTCTTTACTTCACTGTTAGTTTTTTGTGATAAGTATTTGCTTCATTCATGTCTGTTGAATGAGATTTGGATGCTTTGCATGTAACTTCCGTAGAGCTGAGCATCCGTGTGTACATTCTGGGGCTGTCATCACACTTTTTCTACTCAGGGCTTGTATTACTGGCTGGCGAAGCTCTGACTGTTCAGGCTGTATTCCTATTGGCTGTCCTAGATTGACTACACACGTGAATCTGTGGTGACTACTGCAGCGTAGACCTAGACTGCAAGCTAACTTCTAATTCTACTCAGAAATGTCTTGGCTTACATTGCTGTTTCTCATCTTCTGCTGACTGCAGCAAAAAGTCAGGCTTTGGGTTCAAGAATTGGCCACTGTTTATTTTTACAAACAAAGGCTAAACAATGTATTTAGCTTATTTTGATATATTTTTATCATAATTTTAGTATGCATCTGGTGAATTAAAAAAAAAATTGTTCAGATTCCCAGGTACATCCCTTCCTCAAAGCCTCAAATCCACATTCAGTGGTTGCAAATGTGCTGCTATCACTGTTTAAACTTTGTTTTACATACATTGTCAAACAACCATACAGTATACAGCAGGCATGATGTATTAGACACAGCTACAGAAAAAATGTGGCAAACTATATAATGATTGACCCATTATCCTGTGCTTAGCTGGGGTATGCATGTTTATGACAAGAGGGGTATATGAGCCCACAGCTACAATAAATTGCCTCTAATGTAGGCACCCTTCATTATTGTTACATGGGGTTTTTTTTATATCTACATCTATTGAAAACAATAAACCGTCTATAGAAGTGGTGGATGCTTTGAGGACTATAATGACTTTAACCATGACAATCTAATTACATAATCGCCATATGTCAAATGTCTGATCTTCATAATCTTCCACAATAAATTAGTGGTGATATTGGGAAAGCATGAATAGTAATAACTCAGCCATGGTAAACAATACAAACTCACAGGGGCAGATTTATCATTATGCAGGATCTTGCTGCAGTTTGAGTATCTTAAGAAGTTTTTTGCACATGGGATTTACAGCTTGATTACTGTGGTAGGGGAGTTATGCAACTTTTTATTGAAAAACCTCAAGTTTGACGCAAATGGCCACATGCAACAATTGAGATATTTTGAATATGGAAAACTGTAGTGTTGCCCAACTACCCCACAGAGCACGGCCACCAAGTGCAGAAAGCACATAGTATATAAATGTTACCTATCCTCTGTTGCATTAATCACTTCAGGTCCAGACTGCCTTAGGAAGCAACCTATGGGTTGCTGTGGTCAAGCATCTGCTCTAAAGCCAAAAATCGCCGTGTTCAATGTTAAGTGACAGCTGTAGTATGCCAGGCAATCCATCCCTGGAATCTGCAGAAGTTAAATGTGTATTCTGAAGTAGTCTTCTTAAGTCTTTTTATTTTTTATGTATATTTTCTAGTAGAGTCAGTGGTGGGAGCCATTTTAATCTCATATGCATTAACAGAGGCCTACTCAGGCTGAAGCAGTGTCTTGTATACACGCCTGACATTTCCATACTGCACAGTACTATATACACTTTCAAATCTTGTTCTCCCAGACTTTTACTCCCATCTCTTCCTAATCATATTGCCAAATATCAATAATCTCTGTACTGTATAGTGCATTGACAGAATATGCAGTTGATGCTCCCTCTGGTGCCCTAAATTGGAATATTTTAAAACAATCACATTCTATTAAGTTGAACCCTCTGCATACAAGGCTGGTGCTGGATTTTATCATCTTAATAATTATGCATATATCTATTACGGTCAACCCTGACACAAATCAACACTTTTACATGATTTAACATTTGAGTAAAAGTGATTAATAGGTCATACATTTCCCTATGCTCCTCTATTTCCCAATGCAACCTATACCAACGTATTAAAAAGTTATGTATTGGAAAATGGCGAAATGATGAAATTTTGGAATCCAGGAAGAGAAAAACACACCAAAATAGAAGGGTCTGATCCTGAAAGGGTTCAATAAAGACAAAGCCAGTTTGTTTAATTAATATCACTTAGACATTTAAGCTAAGTGATACTATGGGAATTAAGTAGTTCACTTTCTTATTGAAACACAGGAGAGCTACAACTTCTTCTTTTCTCCAAACACTATAAGGAAACTTCTGTCCTGTGTAGTGTTTAAAAAAAAAAAAAAAATCTATAAATACATGGTTGGATATGGTGGGGAGCGCATGGCTTTGACCTTCAGATTCTCGGACCACGCTTCCAACATCAGTGTCTGACCGAGCAAGAAGTCCTAATACGAGGTTGTAATAATTATATCATAAAGTCTCAGACACATGTACTAGCAATAATATACTTTTAAAAAAGCATTGTGTGTTAAGAGCTTTTGTAAAGGGCACTGTGGTGTATCATAGGACACTGGTGGTTGTGTTCTGTGATCACGGCATAAGTACTGCATCTGTGGAACGATAGTATATTGCTATAGCCTAAAACTAATTGAACAGTAAAGTTTTTATAACTGAACTTCAAGGAGTGCGATCAATGTTGCTTCTATGCAAGTTTTCTGACACCAGTAGAGGTTGCACTAACATTTTTTCTGAAGGGTAATAATAATCCTTTTACCAAGACGGGTCACATACAAGATGGGGTCTGTAGGTTTGTTCTTAAGTTGAATTTGTATGTAAGTCGGAACTGTATATTTTATCGTTGTAATCCCAGCCAGAAATTTTTTGGTCTCTGTGACAGTTGGATTTTAAAAATGTTGTGTTGTCATAAGAATCCGGATTAACACTAAAGCTTCATTACAGACACCTGTGATAACTGTTATAGCTGTTTATTGTAGCCTGGGACTAAAGTAAAATAAATTGCCAATATCCAGTGGTCCGTTTTGTAACTAGGGGTCGTATGTAAGTCGAGTGTTCTTAAGTAGGGGACCGCCTGTATATAGGTGTACCCTCTATAATATACAGATAACAGTGATCTTATGGTAACATCCAATAGGATCAGTGTTATCAGTGATCTGTATATACAGACATGCACGGAGGGTGCACATTGCATGTTCTCTGCATGCCTATTAACCCCCCTTGTGCTCCAGGAATCCCATGCAGTGATAATATCAGCCCCCTGTCAGAGTAGCTGTGACACAGACAGCTGATGGCTCTGGGTGCAGGAGTGCACACTGCCAGAGGGACGAGCATCTCAACTGACCTTCTATTGTCCTGTGCGATCCTGCAGTGAATACACTGCAACTAGTGGCCGGTCAGAGGGATAGAGGAGAATAGTCCGATGCAGGTTTTTGCGATTGGACTATTTTTGAAGAATAAATCTGCTTGTACTCGCGATCTCTGGACACCAGGTTTTCTATGTTTGCAGAAGGCTTGCTTAGCCTAAAAGCCAGACCCTACTTAATCTGTGTCTTGCCAGGAAAGGTGGCTTGGCGGCTGATGCCTGGAAGGATGTCACAGAAAGGAGTAGGCTCCCATACATATGAACTAGTATCAAAAGTAAGAAATAGTGAAGTGTCCAGAGCACCAGTGTTTGGTACACCCTATTGCTGTTACACAAAATTACCATTACACTCTTTTAAAATGTGCACATATTGCTTAAGCACTTGCGTATATTATCTGCTATTCAAATATATATATTTATATTTATTTTATTAGTGGGGAGCGCATGGCTCTGACCTTCAGATTCTCGGATATATATGTATGTATATATTTATATATTATATTAGTGAATTCACACTGTTGGTTGGTTAGTAGAATACAACATTGGTTTGTTGGTAATTTAATGTTGCACAGGAAAACGTTGGCTATGATGGAAATAGGTGCAAATTCACATATATACAGGCAGTTCCCAGGTTACATACAGGATGGGTTACATAGGTTTGTTCTTAAGTTGAATTTGTATGTAAGTCGAAACTGTATATATTTCATAATGGTAGATCCAGACAAAAAATTTTTTTGCTCCAGTGACAATATTAGTTTCCAAATTTTTTGCTGTAATTGGTCCACAGATTATCAATAAAACTTCAATTCAGACACCTTACAGCTAATCATTGTAGTCTGGGACAATAGTAAAGCTTCCATAGAGCTTCACCAAAGGACAAAGTGGGCAGAGGGGTCAATCTTTAACTAGGGGTCTTCTGTAAGTCGGGTGTCCTTAAGTACGGGACCGCCTGTAGTTGCTTTGTTGTAATACTATTATTTTGTGATGCAATGACTCCACTAGAACAATTAAAGTTATTTCGCTTTGAGAAATATTAATTTTGTTTCATATGGTATTGCAAGTATAATAGAGTATGGTCCTATATTGCTTACGGACCGTTTGGCACTCTGCTCAGTTGTCTCTCTTTCAGCGTCAAACGTTTGTGTCTCCTTCGGCGGCGTATCGGTCTTACTGCACATGCGTGGAAACAGTATGAACTTGCTTTATGTTCCGGAGCTCCATTATCTTTTGTAATTGATTCCTTTCAATGGATATAAATCTCCTAGAATGCTCTCCGTTTACATTAAGAGCATCAACTTTTATCCAGGTATTGTGTTTTATGCCTTTGGATGTTGTGCCGAGGATGCTTCACAATGGAGAAATTCAACTGTTCACATGTGCCTTGTATAGAGACTCAATCGGATTGAGTCACTAAACGCGTTTCAGAGGTTCTCCCTTCTCTTTTCAATAGTATCAAAACTGGGCTGCCAGTCAAGGTTCTGCAACTGGAAAACCCATTTTTAATCCTGCCTATTGTATTTACTAGGATGAAACTTTAAATAGGTTTGATGTTATGGAAATAATTAGGATCCCTAATATTGTTTAGTAATTTTGGCTGTTTTGACTGGTCATTAAGTGGCTAAGCTCTTTCCATACAGAGGCTGTGTCTGCTGTATTATAGATGGTGGATACCTACCATTTAATAGGTGTTGTCATATCTGCGCAGATGCCCCCCAATAACTACAAAATGTCACGAATTAAATGGAACCTGACATCTGTTTTTTACCACATTATACTATTAGCCCCCTCTCTGTATGCATTATCTGTTCTAGAATTCCCTTTTATGTTAAAAGACATCTACTATCAGTAATCTTCTTTTAGTATCTTTTAGTGCTAGGTTTGTGCAGGGAGTGCTACGTTCCGTATGGCCTCTGCGGGTTTGGAATTTATTTAAATAGAACCTATGTGTGTGTACCTAGATGTATTTGTACATGTTCCACTGATGCCTCTATCCATGGGATTGGAGCCACCTGTCTTCTAAAAACAAAAACAAAAAAAAAAAACCTTTTATTGATTCCTATGTTCCAGCAGTCATGGAGGCGAGGTGCTGCTGAATACAGTCAAGTTACACCTCCCTCCCCCTCAATCACTGACAATGTTGATTTCTCTTCACACAGCCAAAGTCTGATCACAGCCCCCCACCTTTCTAAGGGAATGGTTTATGATATGGCAGAGCCTGAACACAGATTCAATGTCTCTAGCTTATTGCTCCCCCACAATGGCTGAATTTCTTCAGCCATTGTCAGTAACGGGGAAGAAGATGATTTATATAGAAATGTAATAGAAAATGTCAACGCAAATATTGTAAAGTGGGTCCTGTGTATCAATTTTCTTAATATAATAGCTCAACTTCTTCACAGTCGCAACCAACTTCTGTCTCAATGATCCGTTCACAGGGCAGCCCATGGTTTTCCCACCCCCACACCCTCTTTGGTATTACGTCCAAAAGGGTTGAGTATATAGCTCATGAGAGCACAAACCGTTCGGCACCCGGTTGTGGGGTTAATTTTTTTAACAAATAGATGATAAAATACATTAAAATTAGTACAGTAATAATAAAAATTACAATGTTAAAAAGGAGACCCTGTCGTAGTCTGTACAGGCTACGAAACGTTTCTCCTTTTTCTCTGATGAGCTATATGCTTTTCAGAAGAATTGTGACTCTAATCCTACAGTATTTATGGAGGCATCAGTGGACCATGTAAAAAGACGTGTATATATAAAAGGTACATGTGTGGTTTGTGAGTGGAGGGATCCCTGGTGACTGGTTTGCTTTAACTTTCTTATACCTGCCTGGCACCCTTTTGGGTTTTCCATCGTTTCTGGAAACCCCCTTGCAGAAGGCTGTAGCTTCCACATTAGATGTATATACAGTAAATCTAAACTGGTGTGTATACAATGGTCTATTGATCTGAGAATTTGTCTGAAGAATTATCTTAAGACTAATTTCCTATCCTGGATCTGTTTGGCATTCTTTTAGACTGGAGATATGAATCTTCACAATCCCTTGTGAAGTTAGCAATTTTTATTTGAATGCCTTTGTCCAATTCAAAATGGATAGCCCTGATTCATGAACAGCCTCCTTATTCTCTCAGATCTTTAAAAATGTGGAATGAATACCTACAAATATCAGCAGTTCCTATTTACTATTTAAAAAAAAAATCATTTTCAGTGAATTATAGTTACTATAAATAGAACATCACAAGTTTGTGTAATTTACAGATGATGTTTTGTTAGAACAAAATTGGCAAACTTTTATACTTACTCTTGAGTCTATGCATTGAGTAGAAGGGATCATGGGAATGTGGTGCCAGAGCTTTCTTTGTAAATGGGTACTGGAGCTCCTCTCCTGATTCCTTCATGTTCTGAATTCACAAAACTCAAGTAACTTTTATGTGATACAGAAATGGAGACATATTTTAGCTGTTGCACTTAGGAGTATTCAAGGAGGAAGGAGCGGGAGAGTATTACTGCAATGTTTCATGTTTGCAGAGAGAACTGAAGGCTTATGCTTCTCTATCTTTCTGTAGTACACTCTTACAGCAGCAGCGATTGCTCTGTGTGTTCCACTTGATTTATGGACGGGAGTGCTGAGACCTTGCTGTGGTGGTGATATGAGGCCGAGGATAGCTTTTACTATAATTTTCTTTAGCCTTATTCCCACGTCTGCAGCAGTCTAAATAGCTGGCTTGCCCATTTGTCAGTGCTGTAGCATAAAGAGACTTGTGTGATTGGTCTTCCTGTCATGTGATCTCCATGGATGTAAAAGATGGGAGATCACATGGTAGAAGAGTTCACTTCCACTGCTGCACTAAATCATAAGGAAAAATTTTGCAATAATTGTATTAATCTGTCTATGACTAAAAAAAACTGTCTGCATCATATTAAGATTAACGAGTTTTATACCGCTTTCTGGTACTCCTGTGACTAGTTCGACAAAGACAAAAGGGTTTGGTTTAGCAGCAAAAATACTGCTGTCCTGACAGACTTTTGTTGTACTTTTCTACCGTAAAGTAAGCCAACTAATAGGAGGTGTAAAGTATGACTAGACCGTCTTTTGCTAGGACAGATTTATTATCCAGCACCAGACACTTCTAAGAATCTTGTGCAGCATAACACAGTCTAGTTGAACTGTGCACTTGGGACACTTTTCATAAATCTGCCCCAATGTTTAACTGTAGACATAGTTGGAGTGTTGTGTATGTGTCCTGAGTAGAGATGAGCAGAACCAAACTTCATGTTGCCGGATTGGCAACCAAACCACCATTATGGTAAGTTAATGCTCTTAACTACTAGCCTTGGCTTTGATTGACCAATCAAAGCCATGGCTAGTTGCAAGCGGCTATAATTTGCCGGATTGGCTGTTGTAATGCATGGGGCATGTCTGAACCCGAATAGGAAGTTCTGGTCTGCTCATCTCTAATCCTGAGAGCTTCATCACCAATAAATGATTATAATGAAGGCAAATGTCTAACCAGTTCCCAATTAAACCAAATCCTTAGATTTATGGTCAAATGGTGAATTTTTGATTCCTTGTGGAAAAACACCCAGTTCAGGTTTTATGGTATTCTGTTGTTAAAGAAAGCTTTACTAGCTTGTGTGGTTGGTCACTTTAATGCAGTGACTGCTGTTGGTAACACTATGTGCAGGCTTCTAATACTTTGTTCTGTCTCCTACTTCTGGCTCTGGTCTATGAAGTCATTGATTAAAAATACACTTTTGCTTCAGCAGTTATCCTTAAGTTTTCATTTGTGAAACTGGCGAAATAGCATCACAGTAAGATAAATATTGCTTCCTCCAAAATTTCTTTCATATTTTTTCCCATAATTATATCAGTTCAAATGATCAAGTCTTTAATTTAATTGTGTTAACGTCTGTACGCATGTACAGGCAAATTTACTCCTTTAAAAAAGCCTTATGCGTAAAATACACTTGGAGCTTGTCTTCCTCCCTCCCTTAGTCCTGGCTGTTCTGTAGACACTTCATTGCTGCAGCTGGTGGCCCTGATAGAAGGTCATGTGACCGGAGCCCAGGAATTGTGGACACATCAATTATTACTCCAGTCACATGACCAAATACCAAGTCTGTGGGGTGGCAGTGTGAGGATGAGGGAGAAGCTTTCAGCCCTCGTGTGCTGTGATACAGCACGGAGTGCAGACACTGAGCTTCCTATGCAGCCTCCTCTGTTATACAGTACATACCCCTGCACGGATATCCTGGGGGATTTGGGATCTGTTTAGAAGATTTCTGCCTCCACTACAGGCTGTAAGTGTATAGAAGTAACTGTTAGTAGATCATATGTACTGTACCGTGTGTATGTTTTGTGTGTGCAGTGTCATGTACTGCAAACACATTCAATACATGACACACTGATACTGCATACACAAACAAATGTAATATCAGTGTGTCATGTTTTGCATGTTTTTGTGTGCAGTATTGGTGTGTCACGGTACTGCATGTTTGTGTGTGGAGTATCAGTGTGTCATGTATTGCATTGGTTTGTCTATGCAGTGTTAGTGTGTCATGTTTTGCATGGCTTTATGTGTGTGTTGGGTATTAGGCCACATGCACATGAACATGGGTGCATTTTATTGGCCACAAACAGGCTATGTCCCTTTGTTTTTTGGTTCATCTGACATCGCTGGGGTGAGTGGCGCTCACCCCGCCGATGTCCATAGTCCATAAACGACTACGTGAGATGCAAAAACGGGCATGACTAAGACCTGCACTATATTTTATGATAGAGCATTCTGCATATTCCTAGTGGTGCATAATGCAACATGTGTCCAACAGAAGTCAATGGACTTCATAGCTGATGTGTGCTTGAGGATCTTCTGCAGGATGTAATAAAGTTTATTAACATTGTAAGCAGTATGTGTTGGGGGGGGGGGCATTTTTCTAAATCCCTCTGTAAACTGAATAATAATAATCTTTATTTACATAGCGCCATCCTATTCGATAAAGCTTTACAAATCATAGGGGTCATATACAAATAAAATAAAACACAGAGCACAAACATATGGAACAAATGGCCCTACTCACAAGAGCTTACAGTCTGAGGAAGAATAGGGCGGCACAAGAGGTAAAAAAAAAGCTTATATAATGTCCCAGTTATTATTTATAAGGGAATAAAACTAAATATAATATAATAGAGGTGCTGCTGCTTGACCCAGTCATCAGCCGTCATCTTCTATAACAAAGTCCAAGGTGAATTGGACTGCAGAGAAGCCTGAAGCTTGGTGTCTGGGGGTTGCTGGATAACAAATGGGAGGAGGACACAGGATGGGTTAGTAAATTGAGTTAAAACTTCATGCAGTTAGCAAGTGTTATAGGCTTGCTTAAAGAGATGGGTTTTAAGAGCACGTTTGAAACTTAGGAGGTTAGGTGTTAGTCTGATAGTCCGGGACAGAGCATTTCATAGAATGCCTAGAAACAATCCTGTCTGGTGTCATCGGTAGGATTGGGCTGTCACACTGACCGCCCGATCCTGTACTGTGGCATGGGGCCGATATAATCAGTCCCTTGTCACAGCGCTGTGCTCTCTTATTGCAGGGGATCCAGTGATGACCTCATCGGGATATATAATCTGGGGTCTATTTCTTACCATTTTAAACTCTTATGGAGTATTTCTGTTACTGAAAATATGACACCCCTATTTCCATTTTTGAGGAGTATTTTTACTTTGCTAGAAATAAAATAGTGCAACCTGGCTTTTTGTTTTGGAACATGCTTGTTTAACCCCCTTAATGACCGCCCTATCAGGACTCTACATTGGTCAATAAGGTTACTTCTTCTGACGCAGCGCCTTTCTACGGTGGCATGAAAAACTTCCCATAATATACTGTTTTTAATCAAATACCCTCACAAAAAAATGTTCTAAAAAGTTATCAAAAGTTATGTGCCCTTATATGATACGACTGAAAAGAACAACTCTTTTCACAAAAAATAAGCCCTCAACAAGACCTGTCAACAGAAAAATACAAAAGTTATGCCCCTAAAAAGTTGTTGATAGTAAAAACAATGCGATTTTCTCTAATATTGGTTTTGCTCAGTAAAATTGAACAGAGATGAGAAAAACTATATTAATCTTGTATCATCGTAATCGTAGTGAACCAGAGAATAAAGATAAAATATTATTTTTATGTTACGGTGAGCGGGGGAATAAAAGTGCTAAAGATCCAAAATAAAAATGGATAATTTTGTTTGTATCCCCCTTGAAATAGTTAATAAAATCTCATGAATAAGCTATAGACCCCCAAAATTATCTATACATTGTATCTCACCTCGCAAATAATAAGAATCATATGTCACATTACCAAAAAAAATTAAATTTTATAGCCTGTACAATGTGACAATAGAAATCTGCTCTGAATGGCGTTGATTTGATCCTTTGCCTGGCCGTGCGCCCATACAGCAGATTATCACCACATATGGGGTATCAGTACACTGGGGGTGGGGGGGGGGGGGGCTGGGCATCAAACTTTGCTGAGCATTTCATCATTTTAGTCATTATAAAAGTGTCATTTTTGGCCTAAATGAATGTGTTTTCCACAAAAAAAAAATCAAGTTTCTAAATCGCACTTCCATTTTGTTTTAACCCATGTGAAACACTTAAAGGGTAAAGGGTTAATAGACTTAATAGAAGTTGTTCTACATACGTTGTGGGGTGTAGTTTATATAGTTGGTTAATTTATGTGGTTTTACTATGTTTTAGGCCTTCCAAAGTCACTTGGAAGCTAAGTTGTCCCTCAAAATTTGAGTTTTGGCTTTTTTTTTTTTTTTTTTAACAATTATTTTTAAATTTTAAAAATCGCACCTAAAGTTCTAAGCCTCATAACATCCTAGAAAAAGAGGATGGATAAAATATCATCCCAACATAAAGCAAACATTCTGGAAATGTTAGTTATCTAGCTTTTGGGGTAGTTTTACTTCCTGTGTGGAATGCAGAACATTTCAAACTTTGAAAATGAGGATTCTTTCTGAAATTTCGCCAAATTTTCGTTTTTTTTCAGAATGAAATGCAAAACTTATCACTTAAATTTTACCACTATCATGGACAGTCTCAATCTCAAAATCACCTAGATATGTTAGTGTTTCAAAGTTATAACCAATTATGGTGAGACGTGTCAGTTCCGAAAAATCGAGTCTGGTCATTGAGCTGAAAACAAGCTCAATGATCTCGGAGAATAATACAGAATGCTTGTTTATATTACATGCAGGATGTATGGTCTTTGTTCTCAAATACAGATCTTGCATTACTCCCATTTCATTTTTCCTTAGGTCTGTGCAAGCTAACTTCAACTAACATATTTAGATTTGTAGTGTTATTACAGAAAGTAGAATTTTGTAGCCAGGGATGTACACTTAACTTGGTGGCTACACCAATGCAAGTTTGTGAACTCGTTCACATTGGCATTGAGTGGTAAACTACGTCAATAGGCACCTTGACAGAACCCTGAGATGTGCTCTAGTTAGTGGGGTCTATTGGGTGCTGCTAGCGTCTTTTATGAGACATGTCCCTTTGCTTGTTCTATAACTTAGAAAAGGCAATTTTGTCTGAAATATTTCTTTTATAAGCCTGTGCTGTTGTCTCACTGAATAACATAACTTGTTACTAAAAAAAAGTGTGTGCAAGTGAATTTCCACTGTGGACTTGACTTTAAAGGAAACCTACCATGAGAAATCTACCACCAGAAAGTAGATCTAATGGTAGATTACTCCTACCTGCCTTTGCCCTAATCCTCGAACCTAATCTAACTTGTTAATGCATGAAACCAAATGGTAGATTTTCTTTATGAACCAAACCTACCTTGAGAATGCTGTAGCTACACAGATGCAGAATAATATCTTGTTTAACCCCTTAAGGATGCAGGGTTTTTTCGCTCATTTCTCACTTCAAAAATCCATAATTTTTTCTTTTTTCTTGGTACAGAGCTGTTTGAGGGCTTATTTTGCGCGTAGCAAATTTTACTTCCCCGTCACATTTATCATTCCATCCCGTGTACTAGGAAGCTGGAAAAAGATTACAAATGTGGAAAAATTGGAAAAAACCATGTTCGTTCTTGTGGGCTCAGTCTTTACGACTTTCACTCTGCGCTCCAAATAACACCTCTACTTTTTTCTTTGGTTCGGTACGATCACGTTGATGCCAAATTTAGATAGCATTTTTGTGTTTAAATACATTTTCAAAAGTAAAAATGTAAATACAATTTCGCAATCTTCTGACGCTAATAACTTTTTCATACTTTGGTGTACGGAGCTGTGTGAGGTGTCATTTTTTGCTAAATGAGCTGACATTTTCACTGCTCATTTTGAGGACTGACTTTTTGATCATTTTTTTATTACATATTTTTGTGATTTACCAAAAAAGAAAGTATGACAAATAAGCGTAGGCCAGCTCGCCATCCGTGATGTAAAATGGTGTAAAAGTGGTTTTTCCGACATTTGGGAGCTATTTTCCGTTATGTGGTTCACCGCTGTCAATAACAGTTTTTATAGTTTGATAGATCGGGCATTTTGGGACGCGGCGATACCTAATGTGTTTGTAACAAATCTGCTGAAACCATGCAGCCTCGGGTCCGGCGAAGACCCAAGGCTGTCATGGCAACCGATTGCAGCCCTCTGACTTCGGGGTAGTGGCGATCTCAACAAAGATGGTGGCACCCATGCTCCGCCACCGGCAGGCAAGGGGTTTTCACCCCGAGATTGGTACAAGCACCGACCACGGGTGTCAGCGATGGGTCTAACACGGGCTGAGCTCTCTTCATACACCCTCCATAGCTCTCCTTTGGAAATGTCTGTTGCAGAGTGTGAGGGGTTAATTCCTGAGTTGAGGGGTTAAAATAAAAAAAATTAAATTCAAGCCCTTGGGAAAGCTGGATCCTATAGCTTTACTCTCCTCGTGCTACCGCTGTTTGCCAGCAGGAAGTGTTTGTGTGAGCTCGTCTTGGAATGCATGGAGGCCACTGCAGAGAGCAGCTTTGTGCAGTGTCAGGCAGGAGAACAATATGTCTTCCCAACCCTAAAGTCAAAATATTAACGGTCAGATCTGAAGGCAGCCAAAATTGTATACACCAGGACTAATGGACAGATTAAAATTCTATCTGTGAAATGCTGTAATTAATACGTTAATAATAGTGAATAAGAGATATTTTATTAGTTATTTTGTTATCCTGAGTGTGTGTGTGTGTGCGTGTGTATATACAGGCAGTCCCCTACTTAAGGACACCCAACTTACAGACAACCCGTAGTTACAGACGGACCCCTCTGCCCTTTATGAAGCCCTCTGGATGCTTCACTATAGTCCCAGAATACAATGATCAGCTGTAAGGTGTCTGTAATGAAGCTTTATAGATAATCCTTAATCCTTGGTCCCATTACAGCAAAAAATTTTAAACTCCAAATGTCACTGGGGCAAAAAAAAAAAAGTCTCTATATTTTATAATTGTAGTTCCAGTTTCGACTTACATACAAATTCAACTTAAAAACATACCTACAGACCCTATCTTGTACGTAACCCGGGGACTGCCTGTATCTATCTATATCTTTATATATCTTTTCCTGGTAATTCCCCTTCTAAATGTTCTATTGTACTTTATTTGCAGCTACTTGGAAAAGTATGAGAAAGTACATCATTTTGGTGAAGACGATGATGAAGTCCAACCTGGCAATCCTAAACCTCAGCTTCCTATTGGTGCAATACCATGCACATACAACTACCAGCAGCATGTTGTTCCAGGTATGCAGACCTTTTTCTAAATCCCATAGAGCTGGTAATAAAATATTTTTTTCCCCTATTTTCAGTGGATCTGAAAGTAGTTATAAAATTTGTACACATAGGCTACTTTCCCTGTTTTTGCTATCGCTTAATTCCTTCAACATGGATAATATTTTATTTGAAAATTCTGCTCAAGTAGAAGATAAATCAATACAGCTCTATGGACTTCTACCAAAATGCACTGCCTTGCTCTCATTTCACAGGCTGCTACACTATGAAGGAACAGTGCAATTACATTAGGCAGTAGGAGGGGGGGGGGAAGTGCTTATATAAACATTTTTTTTTTCTAAGCAGCAGTAGCACTGTATTGGATATTACAGAGTAGTACAAGTATGAATGTAAATCTATTAGGGCACATTCACACTGCCGTTGCCCACCGTACCCTAGCATGGCGGGCACACGGCGCCGGGTAGAGGAGGTGGTGAGCGCTGCTCACCCCCGCCCCTCTCCATGGGAATACACGGCACCGTATTCCGTAGAATGATGGAGCATGTCCTATCTTTATACAAGCCACGGAACAGTATAGTCTTGCAGGTGTGCTGCACCTTACCGCTTCTGTACGAGGCCGCAAGGCCATTGAAGTGTATAGGGGACATATATACGTCGGATGTATATACTTCCCCCATACGTTCGTGTGAATGTAGCCTTAATTGAGAGAAAGTAAAACACTTAAAGGGTTATTCCCATCTCGGCAAATGAATGTTACTGCTGAAAAATCTTTACAATTTTCCCATATATTTTGTTTCAAATTCTAAATCCTCTGCTTGCTGTTATTCTAAAGAAAGCATGTATGTTTACTTCCAGCGGACAGAAATCTGACCATGGTCACACATGTGCACAGCTCGTTGCAACACGTAGCTTTGATTACTCTTTAACGAGCAGTGCTCCTGTGTGACCATGGTCAGATTTCTGTCCACTGGAAATAAGCATAAATGCTTCATATAGAATGTCAGCAAGGAGAGATCTAGGGAACTGTTAAAATTCATACAGAAAGTATATTGGATAATTATATAATCAATAACATTTATTTGAAATGGGAATGCCCCTTTTAAGCCTTTGCCGACGAGCGAGTTTAGTCAGACAAACTTGCTCCATGCGATGGGGGGTTTTCCAGATGAAGCCAGAATCGCAGAACTGGACTCGACCTAGACTTGCTGAAGTGAACAGATATGCCCAGGCCAGTAAATGCTGCAAGTTCACTGTGGGCAACGGGTAGTATGCTTTTAAATTGTTACATTGTTTTCTTTCAATCAGTTATTGTTAGCCAAAACTAGGAGTGTCCAAACACAGAAGAGGTGTAAATCTATCTAGGATATCTTATGCCTGGGTACTCTCCACTTCTTCTGGTTTTAGTTTGGTGGAAAAAGACCTTTGCAATTACTGATATACTGTGGATGTGGGTTGAAGCTATTGAAACCAAAAGCGATAGTTATAGACTTCAAAATGATGCATTTGTAAAGTTCTTCATATAAATTTTGTTTATGTATTGACAAAATGATTTGTAAAGCGCTACAGAATATGATGGCGCCATATAGAGATTATTATTATTGTTATTATTTTTCCTCATGTATGTTGTGTTTTCTTTTGTTTTTTAAAGATTATTTGCGCCAAAGCTATGGACTTGCCATGGACTTCAACACACCAAATGATTACAATAAATTGGTGCTTTCACTGTTATCTGGGCTCCCAAATGAAGTGGACTTTGCAATAAATGTTTGCACCTTACTCTCTAATGAAAGCAAGCATGTTATGCAGCTTGAGAAGGACCCAAAAATTATCACTTTGTTGCTTGCAAATGCTGGCGTATTTGATGATAGTGAGTATAAAAAATTGTTTTCATATGTAAATGAACACAACCAAACACGTGTGTAAATACACACCAGCTCTATTTCTCTATCAGCACTCAAGACATCTGAACCCAAGATTGGCAGCAGACAACTCTATTTAGGCTTTCATATTTTTAAGTGTGATTTTTATCAGAGTAACTACATTATGATATATGAATAAAGTAGTGGAATGGGAATTTCTACTTTTGTATTTCGGAAAACCTTTTCCTGTAGATTCTGGCAAATGAAATCTCTGGTAAAGGGGTTTATCAAATTAGTTAATCTTGGGGACAATGTGCTCACTTTTAGAACATAAAGTTGTTAGGTCTTTTTTATTGTGACGTTGTTTTTTTAAAAATTAACAGCTCTGGGAACATTTTCTGCTGTGTTTGGTGATGAATGGAAGGAAAAAACTGACCGCGATTTTGTACAGGTAATTTTATATTATTATATACGACTTGATTATAGATGCTGTTTGCAGGACTGTATTTATAATTTTTATTTTATAATGGGCACAATGTATTACACTGTAGTAGGTGAAGAAGAGCTTGAACAAGCGATCAGAGCATTGCTTTTTCAAGCCAACCTGTAAAGGTAAAGAAAAAAGTTACACTTAATAAAAACACTTTTTAACACCTTGCTGACCGAGGACGAACTATATCATCCTCGTGCCGCAAGGGCTGAATGGAGAGAGCTGACGAGCTGAGCTCTCTCCATACACAGCAGGTAACGGCTGTATAAAACAGCCAACACCCGCCTGTCACTGCCGCGGTCGGTGCTGGCACCGATCGCAGCAGTTAACCTGTTAAGTACACAGGTTACCTAACTTACCGTTAAATGCCCGCCGCCATCTTGGATGGCCGATCGGCGCCCCCTGGAACGTCATCGGAGGGCGGCAATCAGTTGTTATGGCAGCCTAGAGTCTCATTGAGACTCGGAGGCTTGCCAGGTGCAATGATTTCTAATAGCCAGCAGAGGGCTGTAACTTTTTATTTTTCCATGTAAGAGAGCTTGGTTGGGGCTTGTTTTCTGTGTAACAAATGAACCATTCTAGCCGATGTTATTTTATATTCATCTCATGTACTGGGAGCCGGGAAGAAAACATTCAAGACAATGCGTGAAAATTATAAAACATGCATTTGCGGCCGTTTTCTTGTGGGCTTGCTGGATTTTTACAGCTTAGCACTGACGCCTCCAAATCCCATGTCGATTTTATCTTTGGTTCTGTTACGATGACAAGGAGATCCAAATTGTACAGGTTTTGATGTTTTATCATACATTAAAAAAAATGATAAACCTCTGTACGAAATAAAAAAATTCTCATTTGGCCATGTTCTGGCAATAAAACGTTTTCATACTTCCTGCCGGGAGCTGGGTGGTGTGCATTTTGCGACTTGAGGGCGTGTTTTAGTGCTTCATGGTTAGGACTGGTATGGGCTTTTGTCACTGTTTTATAGAATTTTTTTCTAAAAATGGCAAAAAGTGGCATTTTCAACCTTTAATATTTTTGTATTTTTTGCTGACACTCGGATATGGTGGGATGCGCTGGGATCCGTATGTGTTATGATTTTACAGTTTATTTATATTTATATCCTTCAGGAAAGTGGGGTGATTAAAAACTTACTTTTTTTTTATATTTTGTCATATTTTTACATTTTTTTTTAACCTTATTTTAGATCCTCCAGGGTCCGATGCTGATACTATGTACTGCCAATTACTATTGTATGGGCAGTGTAAAGAAGTTTACAAGGATTTTTAATAGCCAATTGGCTATTAAAAATCCTTGTAAACTTCTTTACACTGCCCATACAATAGTAATTGGCAGTACATAGTATCAGCATCGGACCCTGGAGGATCTAAAATAAGGTTAAAAAAAAATGTAAAAATATGACAAAATATAAAAAAAAAGTAAGTTTTAACACCCCACTTTCCAGAAGTATAAATATAAATAACTGTAAAATAATAACACATACGGTATCCGCATCCCAATATCCGAGTGTGTCAGCAAAAATATACAAAATAAAAAGTTAAAAATGCCACTTTTTGCGCATTTTAGAAAAAATTCTATAAAAAGTGATCAAAAGCCCATACAGTCCTAAATGAAGCATTAAAAACCACGCCCTCAAGTCGCAACAAATGCGACACCACCCACGCTCCCGTGCACGGAAGTATGAAAACGTTTATTAGTTGCCAGACACATGGCAAATGCAAGAATTTTTTTTATTTGTACAGAAGTTTACCATTTTTTTTTAAGTATTAAAACATAAAACCTGTACAAATTTGGTCTCCTTATCATCGTACAGAACCAAAAATAAAATGACATGTGGATTTTGGAGGGCGATCAGTGAAGCTGTAAAAATCCAGAGCCCACAAGAAAACGCGCAAATGCATGTTTTATAATTTCACTGCATTGCTATGAATTTTTTTCCCGCTCCCAGGTACATGAGATGAATTAACAATAACATCGTCTAGAAGGTTCAATTGTTACACAGAAAACAAGCCCAACAAGCTCTCTACATGGAAAAATAAAAAGTTACAGAATTTTTTTTTTTGTACAGAGGGTTTTTTTTTTTTTTTTAAATGTATGAAAACCTAAAACCTGTACAAATTTGGTATCCTTGTCATCGTACAGAACCAAAGAATAAAATAGACATGTGATTTGGGGCGCTCAGTGAAAGCTGTAAAATCCAAGCCCACAAGAAAACGGCGCAAATGCATTTTTTCATAATTTTCACTGCATTCTGAATTTTTTTTCCCGCTTCCCAGTACACGACATGGAATAATAAATACCATCGCTATGAAGTTCAATTTGTTACACAGAAAACAAGCCCAAACAGAGCTCTTTACATGGAAAAATAAAAAAGTTACAGATTTTTGAAGGTGGGGAGTGAAAAATGAAAATGCATAAACGAAAAAGGGCCACGTCCCTAAGGGGTTAATTAAAAGAATTAAAGTCCCCTAAACACAAACATTCTCTATACATATCTAATAAAGTTAAAAGCAATCACCAAAAAAACCCACATATTTGGTATTGCGCGTCCTTAACAATCTGTACAATAACTCGGAAACATTATTGGACCCGCTTGGTGAGCGCCGTAAAAACAAGACCCGAAAATCCTTTCACAAAAATGTTCTAAAAAGTGATCAAAAAAAGTTGTGCGCCAAAATGGTACCATTGAAAAGGACAACTCAACACACAAAAAATAAGCCCTAAACAAGCCATGTCAACCAAAAAATATTAGTTACCGTATATACTCGAATATAAGCCGACCCAAATATAAGCCGAGGCCCCTAATTTTACCACAAAAAACAGGTAAAACCTATATTTTTTTTACTCAAGTATAAGCCGAGTGTGGGTTTTCAGCACATTTTTTTGTGCTGAAAAACTAGGCTTATACTCGAGTATATAAGGTTTGTCTCTGAAAAGATGGCGATAAAGACAAAATCTCATTTATTTTTGTATTAGTTTTTCTTCAGTAAAATTATAAAAATCTATTAAAAAAAACTATATAGATGGGGTATCACCATAATCATAGTGATCTATAGAACAAAGATAATGTTATTTTTATAGTACGGTGTTGACCCCAAAAAATGCGAGAAGAAAGGAAACCAAAATTTATGAATTTTCCTACATACATTTAATAATTAATAAAATCTCAATACAGGCGGGCCCCTAGTTAAGAACACTTGACTTACATACGACCCCTAGTTACAAACTGACCTCTGGATTTTGGTAATTTGCTGTATTTTAGTCCTAGGCTACAATAAACAGCTATGACAGGTATCTGTAATGAAGCTTTGTTAATCCTGGTTCTTATGACAACACAACATTTTTAAAATCCACTTGTCACAGAGACCAAAAAAATTTTGACTGGGGTTACAATAATAAAGTATACAGTTCTGACTTACATACAAATTCAACTTAAAAACAAACCTACAGACCCTATCTTGTATGTAACCCGGGGACTGCCTGTAATGAGCTACAGAACCACTAACATGAAGCATTTGTAAAGTGCATCTTATGGTGCCAAAAATAAGCCCTTATTTGTCCAAATTTCCAAAAAAAATAGATTGTATAGCCAATAAAAACAATGCATAATCTGCTCTGAATGGCGCAGCTTCCCTTCAATACCCTGGCATGTGCCCATACAGAAGTTTACCAACACATATGGGGTATTGTTATACGCAGGAGGGATTGGGTATCAAATTTTGTGGAGCGTTTTGATTTTATCCACTGAGAATTTTTATTTTATAAGTGGTAAAATCAACTCATCATTTTATTTTATTGAGCACATTTTTTTTTGAAACACACATTCATTTAGCCAAAAAAATTAAATTTCAAAATTGCATCCAATTTAGTTTTATCCCCTGTAAAACAATTAAAGGGTTAACAAACTTCATGAAAGTTGTTTTATATACGTTAAGGGGTGTAGTTTCTATAATGGGGTAATTTATGGGGTTTTACTTTCATTTGGGCCTCTTAAAGTGACTTGAAATCTGAGCAGGTGCCGCGATAGCGTGATTTTGTGTGTGTGTTTTTTTTTTTTTTTTTTTTTTTTTTTTTTTTTTT
>CM033644.1:127838735-127858735 GCA_019512145.1 Engystomops pustulosus
CCCTTCCCGTTACCCAGAATATTACCTGACTAGGGACCACAAGGAAGGATAATTTGTTTGACAGAAAACCTATCCTTGTATGGCTCTGTAAAGGGGGAAATAAGTTATGGGATTTGCAAGTCAGGTATTGAAAAAATGAAAATGGCGCAGAGTTGAATTTAGTGAACAAAATGAAATTTCTGTTTTTTAGAGGGCTTTTTTTTTTTTTTTTTTTTCTCCTTTTTACACTGTTGCATTGTCTGAAAGCACCAGTGGCCATGGCTTCTTGTTGGACTTTATTTTAAAGTTCACAAATTTATGTATACCTATCAAACATTTGTATGAGCCCAGATGCATTTTCTGTACTTCTGTATGGAGTTTGTGATAATAAAATATCATTCATAGAAACACCAAGTACATCAGCAAATATCAAATTGTACTAAAATATAGACAGTTACAAAACAGAATATGAATTTTCCATTATGTGGATACTACCATTGCATGGAGACAAGTGATGCTGAAAGCATTCTTAAAGTGGGTCTTGCCAGGATTAGGGAAAAAGTGACTATAGACTTTTAAAAAAACTATAGGGTAGTGTAAACTATACATAAAGTAAAAAAAGTGCTATCATAAACGCTTATCAATTTACATGCGTCTGCAGCACCAGACTTGAGCCAATGTGCATGCGAATTAAAACAAAGAGTATGAGCCCGTATATACTAGTGGATAAGGCATACTAGACATGCTTTTTCAAGCCCAAAAATTTTTATTCAGAGAATGTATTTGTTCATTTTTCCCTACAGCTTCAGTTGGATCCTGTTGATTTCAAAACCACTCACCTAATGTTCCACACAATAACAAAATGTCTAATGTCACGGGATAGATTCTTAAAAATGAGAGGTAAACCTTTTACTTCCTAGTTCTATTTAATTATAGTGTTGTGTTGTATGTATATATATATATATATATATATATAATATTTATAAAGGTGTTTTTAAGACCCTGTTTTGTTAAATTGTCAGGAATGGAAATCTTGGGTAATTTATGTAAGGCTGAGGATAATGGCGTTCTGATTTGTGAGTATGTGGATCAAGACAGCTATAAGGAAATAATATGTCATCTTACTCTACCGGATGTACTTCTTGTAATCTCAACTCTTGAGGTGCTTTATATGCTGACAGAACTGGGGGAAGTATCCTGTGTAAAGATTGCAAATGTGGAGAGAAGCATAGGTAAGCCATATACTTTATTTAAAGCACGCCAGTGAGTTGTCATGTTTTGTATTATGTTCATTTTTAATTAAACCAACAACCCCTTCCCGCCATTTACGTCATAGTCCTGCACTACTGGTTCTACTATGGAGAGGTAGAATCCTAACTCTTTCTTTTCGTTATCCCGGGAGTAACGAGTCCCGCAAATGCAGTATAACTATACGTCAGTGCTTCTGGGCAAACCCGCTCCTGAATCGGAGCCGGGCCAGACGGAGAGGGTGCGTGTCGCTATATATTCTAGCCGTACACATGCTGCTAACACCCGCGATCGGAGTATTTCTCCGATGTGGGTGTTTAACCCGTGACGCCGACGAGACACACGCTCGCCTTCATCTCTCGTCGGTCCTTCTGCCAGCGTCGCATGCTCATGTGTTTTTACTTACACATGGTAATACATCTGTACTTAACACTGTGTAATGTGAAGAAGAGCTTGACAAGTGATCCAGTGGATCAACTTGTTCAAGCTTAACCTGTAAAAATTAATAAAAATGTTAAAAGCAATTAACACTAAAATTTTTATAAAAAATTAATTAATAACGTTAAAGTTCCCTAAACACAATATTCCCTTACACATGCGTCCGATAACACATCCGTACAATAACTCAGAAACATTATTGGACCCGCTTGGTGAACGCCGTAAAAAACACACGACCAAAAACATGCCAAAAATGTACATTTTCAATAAATCTCTACACCAAATGTTTCTAAAAAGTGATCAAAAAAGTTATGTGCGCAAAAATGGGTACCACTGAAAAGAACACTCTCACACGTAAAAATAAGTCCTAAACTAGCTCTTTAAACCAAAAAAATATTTAGTTACGTCTCCGAAAAGCTGCAATGCAAATAAACAAATGAGATTTCCTGTAATTAGTTTTTATCAGTCAACATTCTGTAAAATAAATGAGAAAAACTATCTAATGAGGTATCACGTAATCGGTATTGACCTATAGAATGTAAATATAATATTTTTAGTGTACGGTGTAACACCCCCCAAAAATACAAAAAGAAAGTAACCAACATTGACAATTTCTTTTCACCCATACTACAAAGTTATAAAATCTCATCAGTAAGCATGACCCACTAAATGAAGTCAATGAACTAAAGTGCATCTCACGTCGCAAAAAATAAGGCCCTTATGTCCAAATTGCCCAAAAAATAAAGATTGTATAGCCAATAAAAAGTGACAATAATCTGCTCTGATGGCGCAGCTTCCCTTCGATGCCTGCGTGTGCCATACGAGCGTGTTTACCACCACATATGGGGGATTCATTATATCACGGAAGAGTGGGTATCAATTTTTTGTGGAGTGTTTTGGTATTTTATCCCACTGAGAATTTGTACATTTTTTTGAAAAACACATTAATTTAGCCAAAAAAATTTTACTTTCAAAATTGCATCCGATTTTGTGTTAACCCCTGTAAAACAATTGAAGGGTTAACAAACTTCATAAAAGTTGTTTTACGTACGTTGAGGGGTGTAGTTTCTATAATGGGGTAATTTATGGGGTTTTCTTTTATTTAGGCCTCTCAAAGTGATTTGAAACCTGAGCAGGTCCCTCAATAGCAGGATTTTGCTCATAACATCTTACAAAAATAACAGTATGCATAAAAAACCATGTCCACATAAATTAGACATTTACTGAATGTTAGTTATTACGTTTTTTGCGGTTATGACTATGTATGTAAAAAGTAGAACATTTTGAAGTTCGAAAATCAAGAATTTTTCACAATTTTCACCAAATATCTGATTTTCTCATAAATAAATGCAAAACATACCACCAAAATTTTTCAACTAACCTGAAGTACAATGTGTCACGAGAAAACAATTTTAAAATCACTTGGATATGTTAAAGCGTTTCGAAGTTATAACCATTTATAGTGACACAGGGCAGATTTGAAAAAAATGGGCCGTGTCAGGAAGGTGAAAAGTGGCTTCAGCGTTAAGGGGTTAAGGTTTTTGGCCAGTTGGTACAGTAGTCAGTAGTTTTTGTGTAAATAAGGTTTTGCAAGCTATTGAGTAGAAATCAGCTTATATGCAAGTGTTGTGATGTTTTTTTCCCCCGTAGATACATTGGTGTGTCTTATTTCGATGGACATTCAAATGTTTGGACCTGATGCGCTGACAGCAGTAAAACTTATTGAACATCAAAGCTCCAGTAATCAGGTGGTTTCTGAAATTCGACCTCAAACAGTGGAGCATGTTAATCCTTCTGTTAATGCAAGTCCTGCTCCAGGTCAGAATATTTACTATATACTGTAAATAATGTGTTTTATTTTCTTAAGTAACTCTAGGAACTGATTCAGTTAGAGAAGCAATTTTGACTATACAAAGCTACAAACAGTATTGACTATCAGCTCTGGAGTTCTTTGTGTGCAGACCCATTCAGACAAGCATGTCTGTCATATGTCTGCAAAAAGTGGAAGTGTGATGTTCATGCGCAGTCAATATTGTATCCACATCCATTTTTTTTTTCACATCTGCAAAAAAAAGGGTTTCTAACCTACCTACTGCCCACCCAGTTTGTTGCTTAGCAACATCTGAGAAAAAACAAACCACATACGTCCATCTGCTGTCGTGGGTTTTTTCTCCCTCTGCTGATCCATTGACTTCTATGGAGGTCTGTGGTCTGCAAGTAGTACATGCTACTATTTTTTTACTCGGTCTGCACATCCATGAAAAAAAGGACATGTGAACCATACCCATACAAGTCAGTGATCCTTATTCTATCTGCAACAAATCAAGATTTAATGAGCCCTTAGTAGAAGCAGGAGTGTGAAAAGTAATATTCTTGGATTGTAGCTGTAATATAAGTTCTGGTGTGTGAGATCTCTTCACTGCTGCCTCTCTGGTAATAGGCCTCTGTATGCTACAAAACCTGGGGGAGTAACTTGTATAACTGAAGCACCACATGCCTTGGAGTACAAGGCCTGCTTTGCTATTTTCGAGGTACTGCCTATGACATATGTTGGCTAATGTTGTTGTTTTTTTGTTTTTTTTTTAATATAGCCTCTAGACCAGTGAATGCACATGCTGTTCCTCCTCCTGGAATTGTAGAAATAGACAGTGAAAAATTTGGATGTCAGTGGTGAGTGAAAACAACTAAGTGAATGAAAACTTTAAATAAGGCAACTTCTTAAAATTTTCTTTGTGTGGTTTAACATTTGTGGTGTATAGTTTTATACTGTACCTGAAAAAATAGCTACCTTCTTACCCTATCGGCAGTTCTTTGAGTCTGGAATCCTCACTCAGTATATGTCTTATCAAGAAGTTGCAATATACTTGGTTTTTAAGCCTTTTGTGACCGAGGGGCATTGGTACCTGAATGTTTAGGTAAATTTTTTCATTTCTGTTCTGCACATCCTTAAATCATCTCTTTGGAAGAGCTTTACATATCATAACAATTTTTACTTTTGATTTTTTTGTTTTTTTCATGACATGTGAAACTTTATTACTAACTATTTTTTTTAAAATAAAATTTATTAGACAAATAACTAAAAAATGCCTTTTTTGTAATGTTCCTTTAAATATTTTTAATAAGCAGTAAAATTGTATAAACCTCTAACAAAATATGTCATAAATATGTACTGTGTCAATCCATTGCCATTTTTCTGGGTCAGAGACTTGTCTGCATTCTGCCTTCAGCTGACAAGCTGGAGAGTGACTAGTTTCAAATGATCATATTGCCTCAACTGTGGCACATAGACACATTTCTGCAGTCCTCTTAAAGAGGAGAATCTCCCCTTTAAAATGATAGTTTCTAGATGAAACAGCACTGGTGATGTCCACTTTTAAGTTTACAGTCTGGAATGAGATCTGAATTAAAAAATATTATTTACTGAAGATATCTCTGGTTCTTTTTCAGCTAGAAACACAATTCTATATATGATATTAAATAAGGGATTTAATAGGACACCAGAAAAGAGTTTTTAGGTGCCACAGATCTGGAGATATGACTGCTTAAAGATTGATGCTATTACAGTGTGGGTATATATATGTGATATTTGCACGGGGCATGTGCAAATGGTATGCAAATAGCCGTATGGCAGTCGTGAAGGAGTGAAATTATATTTTGGAACAGATGTCTTTAAATCTGTTACCGTATGTACTCGTGTATAAGCTGATTTTTTTAAATTTTTTTGTTACCTCGGCTTATACACGAGTAAAAAAAAAATTACATACTCGACCTCCGGCGATGCTCGGCGCGACTCCTTTTCTGTATTCTCTATGCTGTATTAGCCGTCAGAGACGCGTCCATTAGGGCTGTTACAGAAAAGAGATGAAAGAAAAGGAGCCGCGGAGACTGGAGCATCTGGACCGCCCGAAGGTGAGCAGGCTGGCTGGCATGCTGTATACTGGGAGGCTGTGACCAATTAATTTCCCACCCTCTGCTTATACTAGAGTCAATAGGTTTTCCCAGTTTTTGGTGGTAAAATTGGGGGTATCTGCTTATACTCGAGTACAGGCTGCCCCCGGGTTACATACAAGATAGGTTCTGTAGCTTTGTTATTACAAGCGGTCCCCTACTTAAGAACACTCGACTTACATACGATCCCTAGTTACAAACGGACCTCTGGATACAGTATTGATAATTTATAGTGCTTTAGTCCTAGGCTACAATGATCAGCTGTAACAGTTATCACAGGTGTCTGTAATGAAGCTTTAGTGTTGATCCTGATTCTTATGACAATCCAACATTTTTAAAAATCCAATTGTCACAGAGACCAAAAAAGTGCTGGCTGGGATTCCAATGATAAAATATACAGTTCCGACTTGCATACAAATTCAACTTAAGAACAAACCTACAGACCCTATCTTGTATGTAACCCGGGGACTGCCTGTAAGTTGAATTTGTATGTAAGTCGGAACTGTATATTTTATCATTGTAACCCCAGTCAAATTTTTTTGGTCTTTATGACAATTGGCTTTTAAAAAATGTAGGGTTGTCATAAGAATCAGTATTAATAATAAAGCTTAATTACAGACTTCTCTGATAACTATTACAGCCGATCATTGTAGCCTAGGGCTTAAGTACAATAAATTACCAACATTCAGGGAACCATCTGTATATTCTGTAAGTCTTACAGCTCTACTAATTTAGATTCCTAGGAGCATGCAGGATCCCTAATCAGTCCTGTAGCCTCTTTATAGAAGTCTGGCAATAAACAGACTATTCAAGACAAATTTTGAGGAAAGGGAGAAACCTATAGAGAATTTAGCGAATTGTGTTTTTTATCACAGGATTGCTAAAAATGGAAATCCATCATGTTGAACACTTTCATGATCAAAGGTCATTGTACCTACCAGTTCTGTTTTGCTCTTTATATGATTATATATTTGGAACAAATTTACATGTCATAAATTTTTTTACTTTTCATTACATGTGAGCCTTTTAACTTGATTGGATAGTTTTATTAAAGACTATTTTTTTGTTTATAGAATTGGCAGCCAAATAACTACAAAAAAGTGTAAAATATTGCAATTGTCATTTAAGTAATTCAATTAATATTTAATGTTTAAGGGTAGATTCTGAACACCAGAATTGTGAGTCTTGATGCTGGTGTATGTTCAGTTAAATGAAATGTACCAACTGGGAATCCACTTGCCCCAGGTATCCCCAGTGGCAGAATCTCCAGGGCACCATGAGTCTTTCTGTGTTCTTGTTTCTTTTATGGCCTCCTTGGTCCTAATAAAAGATTTTAAAATTATGAATATGCAAGTGCTACAGGGATGTCACACTCCCCCTTCCACATTTGCAGTGAAGCCAATGTCACAGGCCCACACATGTGCAGTGGTTCTTGTTGTGCTGCAGGCTTCGTGGATGCTCTGTGCATGGCATGGGCCTGTGACATCAGCTTCAGGGGAAATTGTAAATGTGGAAGGTGGCTTGTAAGTAGTTTGCTCATATAACTATTTGAGTGAAGAGTTTTGACATTAGATTTGTATCTCCTATGCAGGTTGAATGCACATTATGAAGTGAGCCCTGATGGCTCCGTTTCACGGTCAGACATGTATTCTGAGTACCTCTCAACTTGCAGTAAACTGGCTAGAGGTGGGATTCTAACGTCGTCTGGATTCTACAAATGTCTGCGGTATGACACGTTGCTTTTGATTTCTTAAGGGAAAATTTGTATGATTGTAATGTAATAGACATGGCTGGGAATATTTAATAAAGTGTCTGTATATTTTCTCAGCAATGTACCCCCCTCTCCAACATTGCATATAATTTGCTTGCCATTGTGTGAGCAGAATTTTATGAGGCAAAAAAAGCCTGTAAACTTTTTTTTATTTTTACTATCCAACTACCGTATGCTGATGGTGAAAAGAGAGAATACATGTTCCATATGTGCAGGTTTCTGAAAATTTGCATACTAATACCATGTTTTTTCATTTAATTTTTAGGTCTGTATTCCCAAACCACAACATCAAGAGAGTAGAAGATCCAAACAATAATGGGCAAGCACATATTCATGTGTCTGGTGTAAAAAGAAGGGCCTTACCACTTCCTATCCAGATGTACTATCAGCAGCAGCAACCAACTTCTAGCATGGCTTTGGACACAAGTCCAGCAGGTGACATGGCATACTGCATAACTCTTGTTCTATTTGTACAACTTTCATTGATGCCTTAAGCGGTATACTTATAAGGCAAATATCGGTGACTGAAAATCCCTCCCATACATCTAAATGAATAGATGCAGTTATTTGTTCTCTTATAAACAGACAATATGAACCAATGTTTTCTTTGTCCGTTTTAAAAGTTTCCTTTAATCGTGAAACTTGTTGGGGAAAAAATACTGGACCCGACATGACCCCCCACCCAAGCCCACAAACGGTACCCTTTTTTGCAGTCAGTTTGCTCTGCCCACTCCATGCATCTGATGTTCCATCACTGCCTCCTAATTACTACATTATTCTCCAGCTATTGGGAGATCTCGTGCAGTGCACCTGTGTTCTCAGGCTCTCCGTGCATTCGCTGCATTGCATTAAATGCTAGGAGTTGCTCCAGATTTTCAGATGCCATAGAATGATTTACTGGGACGCCAGATGCATGGAGTGAGCAGAGCAAAAAGACTGCAGGAGCCGGGGTTTCCTGACTGCATCAGAATAAGATGATTTTTCATTCATGCCGCAACCTAGAAATATGCTAAATTTAAAAGAAAGTTTAACCCCTTACCAACGTGTGATGTAATAGTATGTCACAAGCGGAGTGCGGTTGCATGGAGAGGGCTCACGGGCTGAGCCCTCTCCACAGCCGGTGAGTCTTTGCTGCATATTTCAGCAAAGGCTTACCGGTAACTGCTATTGGTGCTAGCACCGAATGCAGGTGTCAACCTGCTGATTTGCTGGCGGCTTTTGTACTGTAGGTAAAGGGTACCCTAGGCAGTCTGAAAAATAGTAAAAAAAAAATCAAATCACCCCCCTTTCCCTAGAACTGATATACTCAGTAAACAGTAAAAAATCATAAACACATTTGGTATCGGCTTGTTTGAAAATGGCGATGTATCAAAATAAAAAAGCAAACTTATTTGCCATTTTTAAAAAATATTTAAAATTCAATTAAAAGTGATCAAAAGGACGTACAGTCCTAAAAATGGTAGCATTAAAGAGTCATCAAAAGTCGCAAAAAATGATACCACCCACCGCTCCAAAGTATAAAAAAGTTGTTATTAGCGCCAGAAGATATTAAAATAAAAAAATTGTACAGGAGGGTTTGTGTTTTTCACCAATTTCACTGCATTTGGAATTTTTTTTCCTGCTTCCCAGTACACGGTATGGAATATTAAGTACAATTTAAAACAAGCCCTGACACAGCTCTGTACATGGAAAAATAAAACAGATTTTTGAAGGTGGGAAGTGAAAAATGAAACGGCAAAAACCCAAAAGGGCTGTGGTGGGGAAGGGGTTAAGCGAAGTTCACACCTGCATTCTGCATCTTTTTTCCCACTGTTAATAACGTAAGCATTACGGCATCCCCCCACCCTCACCCCATTCCCAATACAGGTGTCAACTGAGCCTGAGCTTTCCAATGTAAAACTTCATATTTAGAAGAGTGCTGAAGGCAAATTTGCCAAATTGTCCAACGAGACTACATGGTTTAAATGGTGTTGGTCTTGAATGAGAAATAGATTAATTTGTAGTATGTCCCTGTTTGTTCATAATTTAATAACCAGATATTTTGTTGCTTTTGTTTTCAGGAGGAAATCCCTTCCAGAGGACTAACCAAACTACTAATCTTACTGCAACTCAAATGTCTTTTCCTATTCAAGGCATCCACAGTGTGGCTCAGACAGTTTGTCGTATGCCACAGAATCCTCATGGCCAGGCCCAGCAACAGAATACCACAGTGACTGTCATACAGAATAAAACTCCAATTTCATGTGAAGTGGTTAAAGCTGCAGTAATACAAGGTTCTGTTCAACATTCAGCTGTTCCTGTCAGTATTGCTTTGGGAGGATCAACACAAGCTTCTTTAATCCAGAATCCCAGCAATCCAGGACAACAGACTTCTGTTACAGTTGTGGGCTCTCAGGCCTTGTTTCACCACCCTTCTGTCATTCAGCAGCAGTCCCCTCTGCACACTGTGGTACCTGGCCAGTTAGCATCAGGCACTCCAGTAGCAGTTATACAGCAAACTGTTCCTCAAGGTCATATATTTGGCAGGGTGCAAAATATGCCTGCGGGGACACCTGGACTTCCACAAGGTCAACAATTAATCACCACATCATCACAAACTGTTCATGTCCCATCCCAACAATCTCCAGCTTCCAACCAGCCGAAAGACACAGTTATCATAACTCCGCAACAATATGTAACAACATCCTCATCGAACATTGTGTCAGCTACAACTGTACAAAGTTTCCAAGTAGCAACCGGGCAAGTGGTTACAATAGCTGGGGTCCAAAATCCACAGGCCTCTCGAATTGGTTTTCAAAACATTGCTCCAAAACCTCTCTCTTCTCAGCAAAGCTCCACAGGAACAGTTGTTCAGCAACCACCACAGCAGCAACCCCAGCAAAGTGTAGTAATTGTCAGCCAACCAGCTCAGCCTGGTCAAGCGTACGCACCAGCCATCCACCAAATAGTTCTCACTAATCCAGCTGCAATTCAGGCTGGGCAGACTGTTCAGCTAACTGGACAGACCAGTATAACTCCTTCTTCTTCTCCAATCCCAACTCCAAATAACCAGCTCCCACCAGTAATGACTTCTCCAACTACCAGTTCAGTTTCGCAAGGACCCCCTCCTACTGTTAGCCAAATGCTTTCTGTAAAAAGGCAACAGTTGTCACCAGCACCTCACCAACAGCAGCAGCAGGCACAAGCTGTGCAACAACCACAGACACAAGTGCAAGCTCAGCAGTCACAGCCACCCCAACAAGTACAGGTTCAGCAACAGCAGACCCAAAGTGGAGGTGTTGGACTCTCTAGTCCTGCTGAGTCAAGCCTCATTAAACAGCTGTTGCTTCCCAAGCGAGGACCTTCAACACCTGGAGGAAAACTCATCTTGCCAGCTCCGCAGATACCACCTCCCAACAATGCAAGAGCACCAAGCCCTCAGGTTGTATACCAAGTAGCCAATAACCAAGCTCCTTCATTTGGTGTGCAAGGGCAGACTGCAACTCCGCAAATACTTGTCGGGCAACAAAATGTGCAGTTAGTTCAGAGTACAATGCAGAACCAGACTGGGGTACAGACTGTTCCCATATCAAATTTACAGATTTTGCCAGGCCAGCTGATATCAAACTCTCCAGCAACAATATTTCAAGGAACTTCTGGCAACCAAGTCACAATTACAGTTGTGCCAAACACAAGTTTTGCTACTGCAACTGTAAGCCAGGGAAATACACCTCAAATTATTGCACCAATGGGTGGGACACAACCTGGTGTTGGATTACAGGTACAAACACTTCCAGCTGCTCTTACACAATCCGGCGGGCAATTGACAGGACCTGCGGCTTCTCCGCCTTTTAAGGGTGATAAAATAATTTGCCAAAAGGAGGAAGAGGCAAAAGAAGCTACAGGCTTGCACGTGCACGAACGTAAAATAGAAGTTATGGAGAATCCATCTTGTCCGAAAGGTTCTGTTAACACCAGCAATGGGGAAACAAATGACAATGAAGTGCAAATGGGAAACCTTTTAAACGGTAAAAAGTGCGACTCCATTCTACCTCCTTCAAACTCAGGGAAAACTCCGAACGAGGCCAGTCAAGTGGTCACTAATGGCTCATCTGTGGAAATGGGGGAAAATGGAGCTCCTTTAAAACAAAACTCTGACCAGAGTGAACTACAGGATGCTAAAACAGACTTGAAAAAACCACAGGTTAATGGGGTTTGTGATTTTGAAAAGGGAGGCTGTTCTCATTTGAGCAAAAACATTCCTAATCACAAAGCTTCCAATCACTTAGGAAATGGTGAAATCTCTCCAGTGGAGCCACAGGATCTCCTGGAATCTGCGCAACAAGTTACTGCCAAAGGTGATCAAGTGGAGAAAATTTCCAATGGACCTATATTAGCTAACAGCTTGTCACATTTTGCGACTAGTACGAATGACGTTTCGAGCCTTGCAATCCAGATACAGTGTGGTAATGCAACAGACATGCCCAATGGACCTGTAGTTTCCAGTTTGAATTCAGATGTGCCTCAGCAACGTCCGACTGTTGTCGTCTCAACACAGTCTCCGGCTTCTGTTTTACCGGGTCATCAAGTTATTACGGTGCCCCATATAGGAACTAGAATCCCTCAACCTGCACTGCCTGCAGATGCACGCTCTACTAATGGCACAGCCGAAAGCAAAGCTGTCAAACGGCCAGTAGAGGACAATGACCGGGAAGCTGTCCCAGTTATTCCCAATAAAGTGGGAGTAAGGATTGTTACAATCAGTGACCCTAATAATGCTGGCTGTAGTGCAACCATGGTGGCTGTGCCTGCAGGTGTTGATCCTAGCACTGTAGCTAAAGTAGCAATAGAAAGTGCTGTTCAGCAAAAACAGCAGCATCCACATACTTTTGTACAGACAGTTGTTGCGCAGGTAAGTCATATCCAAATGATGTCATTGGGCAAATACTTTTTCTGTATGTAAAGTGTATTTTCCACATTTACTTGATCTTCAGTTACACGGTCATACTTGTCAAAAAAAATCCTGCGCTATGTTTACTGTAAATACTCATCATTGTATGATGAAATGGGTGTGTGGATGTACAAAGCATTTGGAAAGCCTTTTTAGATCTTTATGCTATTTTCAAATTTTCATGTTGCAGCCTTGTGCTGTGTTTTCCCCATCATTCTGCACTCAATATTTCATAATGAGAATGTAAAATCAGAATGTTTATATATGTTGAAAAGGAAAAGCTGTGTGTGGACGCAATACTCAGCCAGAGTACCCATTGCATATTTGATTGCCTCTCTTACCAAAGCCCTTTACCTCAAAATACTTAGATTGGCGGGATGGACAGCTGTAGGTTTGTGTCCGGCCGGTTGGGGGCGCCGATCGGTTGCCATGACAGCCTCGGGTCTTCATCATACACGAGGCTGCATGGTTTCTGTTTTGTTTAAATGAGCCAGTGGCTCATTGTAATGTATACTGTGCAGATATGACATATACTGCCAAACAGTAGTATTGTAGCATATGGTAGGAACGATCAGACCATCTAGGGTTAATGTAACCTGGAGGGTCTAAAAAACAGTAAGAAAAAAAAAGTTAAAAACCTAAAAGTTCAAATCACCCCCTTTCCCTAGAAATTATATAAAATGTAATAAACATTAAAAACCAGACACAATAGGTATTGCCGCGTCCCAAAATGCCCAATCAAAATATAAAACCGGTTATTGCAGGCGGTGAACCTCCTAACGGAAAATAGCGCCCAATTTACATAATTTTAAATCACATTAAAAAATGGAATGAAAAGTGGCAAAAAATTACACCCAGCATGGCTCCGTACACCAAAGTATGAAAAAGTTATTAGCGTCAGAAGATGGCAATAATTTTTTTCGTACACTTTCTTTTAATTTTTGAATGTGTTAGACGCAATAAAACCTGTATAAATTTGGTATCACCGTGCCGAATGTTGATCGTACCGAACCAAAGAATAAAGTAGGTTTTATTTGGAGCGTACGGTGAAAGTCCAAAAGAATGTACCACGAACGTGATTTTTTTTTTTCCCCCAATTTTTCCATATTTTGGAATTTGTTTCCAGCTTCCCAGTACATGGCATGGAATAGTAAATAATGCGACGGAGAAGTAAAATTTGTTACGCACAAAATAAGCCCTCACACAGCTGTACACGGAAAACTGAAAAAGTTATGGATTTTTGAAGTTGGAGAGCCAGAAATGAGCGCAAAAACCCTGCTTCCTTAAGGGGTTAAAAATGTTGAATTGTCATAAGCTTTGTTAATCCTGGTTCTTAATTGCAGACACCTTTTGATAATTGATACAGCTGATCATTGTAACCTCCTGGGACTAAAGTACAATAAATTACCAATATCCAGAGGTTTGTTTGTAACTAGGGGTCACCTGTAAGTCGGGTGTCTTTAAGTAGGGGAAGGCCTGTTCCCTTAGTTTAATCCATATACAGTACTAATAACGCAGTTAGTGCACGCTTCCTCTTTTGCACGAACCTCACAAGACGAATTCGCTCATCTGACAGGGTGTAACCCAATCAGGAATACAGACGCAACCAGACTGCTAATTAGCATAGTGATTAAAATGAATAGAGGGTGCGTTCACATGTTGCAGTTAAAACTGCATCGCAATCAGCTTTGAGGTGGTTTTAGGTGCAGTTTTGTCAGTTGAACAGGTGAAAGACATGAACTGAACGGGTAAATGACATTTGTGGAGCAGGTTTCCCCATCAAAATCAAATTCACTCATTCAGTTCATGTCTTTCACCTGTTCAATTGACAAAACTGCACCTAAAACCCCCTCAAAGCTGATTGCGATGCAGTTATAACTGCAATGTGTGAACGCACCATTATAATTTTAGTGCTGTGTCATTTATCTCTCTCTCCCTGCCTTTCCTTGTGCTTTAAACAGTTTGTTAAAAGCCTGGTTGCCCACATGCGATTTTGGTGCAAGAAAAATTCTCCGGATTTCCTGGACTGAAATCCATTTCCAGTGATGCAAGGTTCTGTCCAGGAAATTCCTGCAGTGCACAAAATGTTTTTTCTTAGATGAACATCACAACTGATTTCCACTCCCATTCACTGACTGCTCACGGATGATGAGCGTTGGTTTCTAAGGATAACAATATAACACATTCCGCAAGTAGTGTGCAGAGGCTGTCTACATGCTACAGAGAGATAAGGTCTTTATAGCAGAGCTGACTGTGTGTTTTATTGATTAGGTGAGGGAGCAGAGTGTTATTGTGTTTATATCCATCTCATGGATCTCATCTCTGATCTGTTTCATCTCTTTTTCTGTGTGTCAGATACTAGTAGAATGTTAGATCATCAGGATACATGTTTATCTACACTTTTATTTAAGCACATTGTCATCACACAGCATCTCATGGCAAAAGATGGGTCATAATGTGTCTGCTTAGTCAGTGTGGGCAAGGACTTCTGATAGGAGGGATAAAATGGCAATAAAACTGAGTAAAATTGCAAAGTGAGCGGGTTAAAAGTGATCTCTTTTTGTGTAAACATCACTAAGGGATTAAAATTTTAAGGATTTTTTTTACACGGAAAAACCCCTTGAACTTTTTAGACAGCCGTCATATATATATATAGAAGATAAGTATTCTTTAAGTATGTAAAGTTAATCATTAGCCGCCACCTCTTCATCTGCAATAAGAGGGTTTGCAGATGGTTTCAGATCATTGCATGGGAAGAAAGGTGCAAATAAATTAAAGGATATCTACCACCCAGATGTACTTGTGGCAGACTATCACCAATGTAATGCTTGTTACCTTTGTTCTCTGCAAATCCCGTGCATACGTTGCGCAGCTGGCCGGAGACCGCAGTATTTGCAGATGGCCGGGTGACGTCACCGATTTGTCTGCAACTCCTAGTCGTATACAGTGTTAATAGACGTATTATGGTATTATTACATCATGTATTTAACAGGTGGCGCACAAGCTTTTCATTGTCTCCTTAGAAATTTCAACTTGCTGAGCGGCCGTCGCCAGTTCAGACACCCCACACAGCAGGCTGGACCTGATAACTACATATATTTCATTTATTTTTGGGAGGTTGAGGGCATAATGGTTTTTTGCACAGCAAAAAACATCAGGGTGCATGCGAATGGAACCTGACAAAATTACACATGCATATACAAAAGAAGGAACTGGCAGCACTCCAAATAGTGAAAAAAAATATATCTAGAACTATGGAATAAAGTCTGTTGTATCTCTATATATCTATATATAATCACAGATAACAGTGATCTAATGGTAACAGCCCATTGGATCACTTTAATTGTATACAGAGACATCTAGACAGGAAACATATAGCACCTTCCCAGCATTCCTCTCACTGTATACAGGTTGTACTATAGGTGTGACTACAGGGGGCTGATGACATTAGCCAGTACGTCTGCTCAATCCTGTGGACGGCACTGTGCACACAATCTTTCACTACCATTGGGAAGGGCAAAGCTACTCACTGCTCCAGCCCGCGCCTGCTGTAGAACGTCATGTGACCTTGGCTCCGGAGCCGCAAGCTGGCCCGGCAGGGAGGGAGGGGGATCGCTGCTGAGGGGTTCGGGCGCTCAAACAAGAAAATCACCAAGCGTATTTACATGCTTAGTAGATTTTTGGGGCGTAAATCAGCCTCTACAAGTGTCATAGACACTTGTAGAGGCATTATCACGATCTCTGTTTGCTGTGAAACAGAATTTCCAGAATATGAGAAACTGTTTCGGTTAACCCCTAAGGTAACAAGAGTTAAATTGGTGACAGTATGGTGGTAGATGTCCTTTAAGTGACTTTTCTTTACTGAAGTGTATTGTAAAGTTACTATTATCACCACCTTTATTATTCTATGAAATAAAAAGGTTTGAGTTGCTCCTGAAATTGATAGATCATCATCATATTGTTATGGTTGAATTCAGTTTTATTGCGGTGGATTTATAGCCACCGTGAAAGATATCGGCTAGATCTGCTCCATTTTCTATCTGACAAGCAAAATACATGCTTGTACAGTGACTGAGCTTGCCAGATGCATGTGAACTGTGTTTTCCTGATAATACAAACATCCCAAATCTTCTAGAATACACAAAGTTTTAAGGAAAAATTTTAATAAATACAGTAAGTTGTGCAGGTTTTTACGCTTGTGTTGCCAACACACAATACAGCAGTTGTAATTGTAGCTTTTTATGTTAATTAAGCTGTTTGCCTTGAAGATATGTTTTTACTTTATATGCAGTTTATACGATTTTTCCTTTATTTTTGAAAGAATCTATTTCTGTACAGCAATTAGTATTTCAGAAATAATTGTGGTGTATGTTTAGCTCACAGAATGCATTGCATATGCTTCACATCATGTACACATGCTATAGATGTAGAACAGGCTGCATAGATAATAAAAGTGTAAATATTTTGTTAATGTATATATTTTACAGACTACACCAGTAACTGCTCTATCAGCATTACAAGTTCAAGGCCACCTAGTTGCTTCTCAACCCTTAACTACAACAGGTGGTCCTCCTGTAGAACAAGTGAAGAAACCTGGACAAAACTTCATGTGCCTGTGGCAGTCCTGCAAAAGGTAAGTGGTTTCTTAGAGACTAGCTTTCACTGCCATCCTGTGGTCAACCTGATGATATGAGACATCCAAAAGTGGTACATTGGAGGAAAGATTGATGTGCTCTTCTCCCTCTCTCATGAACTAATAGTTTATGACTTTATTTATGAAAATAATCCTTTTTTTTTCCTCTTGCTTTTTCAGGTGGTTTGAAACTCCGTCCCAAGTTTTCTACCATGCTGCAACAGAGCATGGTGGTAAAGATGTGTATCCTGGACAGTGCCTGTGGGAGGGCTGTGAACCCTTTCAGCGACAGAGGTTTTCTTTTATTACTCACTTACAGGTAGGTTACTGCTTAAATTGTGGCACTTATCCAGTGGACCATCTTTAAAAGTCTTGCCAATGCCCATGTATTGGTAGATCATATAACTTCTCAATATACTTAAGGTGGTCTTTCAACATGCGTTGTTGTCAATCAGAAATGTGCGCCCCAAAAAAATTGATTGATTACATACCGGTATTTTTATTTTGAGTGTTCCTCCTTCTTTTCCATAAGGGCTTAAAAGGTGGGTGGGTAATTAGTTCCATTAAGTTTACACATGTTTAGGGTGGTTTCACACTGGCATCTTTTTTTCACATGAGTGATATTTCACTGCACCCATTTTGACTTCTGGACACATACAAATTAGTTTTCTCTTCCTAGATTCAGTGATTTTTTTTCATGGATAACCTTACTGAACTATTTTTTTTCATGAGCTTTTTCACACTTTTTTTTCCCCACTGATCCAATGTTGCCAATGAACACAAAGAGCAGGTTCTAAACTGATCACTGATATGAAAAGTGTGAAAAAGTTTGAGTGATGCCTTACTGAGTGGTTCAGTAAGGCATCCGGTAAAAATCACTGAAGCCAGTGAGAGAAAACCAATCTGTATATGTCTATAATACAAAATGTGTTCTGTGGAGAAAAATAAAAGCCAAAGTGAGTCTACCGTTATAAATGGAGATAAATGGGCATTTAACCCCTTGCTAAACGCCCTGTTTAGCAAGAAAAACCTGCCTGTTTTTGACCTTTAGGACCATAAAGCATCCTAAACTCATAACATTTTTTTTCCGGTTTTCTGTTGCCATTATTGTATGGGATTGATTTAATAACTTTTATAAAGACCTTTTTATGTGTAAGTGGGAATTAAACTGCAATTCTGGCCTATAAATGTTGTGTTTTAAATGTTGTTTGTTGTTAAACTTCAAGACTGTGAAATTATAATATTTATGCTTCCTTACTTTTTTGGAACCATAATTTTTTGTATTGTATGGTCAGTGTACCCATAGAACGGCTCGCTTTTTTCAGGGCATAACGGGGTTAATCTGTTCTATGTTTGGGTGCAGTGAACCAATTGATTTCATGAGGATCAGTAGAATTTGCCTTGCTGGCTATGATAAGCTAAACCGTGTGTGTGTGTGTGTGTGTGTGTGTGTGTGTGTATATAACAATCAAGCTGTTAATTACATTTAACTATTAAAATGTTTGTGAAACACCTGCTTCGTTAAGCTCATGTACATTCACATGGCAGAATTTGATGGAGATTTTCTAAATGAAAATCTATTTAAATAAATCCCCATTTTGGTGTCCCAATGTATATAAATATTTATGCATTGGTATGTAAATAAAACACAGCGTGTAGATAATTTTAAGTTTTAGTCAATACATAATTATATATTTCTATGCATTTACAGGACAAACATTGCTCAAGAGAGGCTCTCCTTGCAGGACTGAAACAAGAAGAGCAGAGCCAAGCTGGAAATCAGAAATCTTCCAATAAGTAAGATTCTTAAATGCCTAATAATTCAAGTAAGATGGGCATACATGGGAAGCTGGGTCACTGAATAAAAAGGCCCATATAGTCAACCAACAAATAGACAACTATTGAAGTTTAAGGCACCAGCTGATCCACCTTGGGAATATGTTAAAGCATTGATCCTTGCTAGCTCTATCTTTGGTCATGGTTTTACCACCAATTCTAAATTTATATTATTGGCATAATAACTGAACATAAATAAATAGTATACAGTAAACTATGTTGTAAATCCCAATAATTTTTTTTATATTGCACCATCATATGCCTTAGTGCTTTACTGATTTTTCTCTACTTGCTTCAGCTCTTTGCATCCTCTATCCTTCTGTCCTTCTCCGATTTTTCACTCCATGTTCAATTTGGGGTGACATTGAGTCACAGGAGTAAATCTCCTTCCATAAGTCCTTTGCAAATTAGACATGTAACATGAAAAGACTGTTATATTTTGATGGATTTTAATCTGCCTTTTATAGACAACCCTCTTCAGGGACACCCAACCCTCGAGCTCAAAAAGCGATTGTGAACCATCCAAGTGCTGCCCTGATGGCACTGAGGCGGGGATCAAGGAACCTTGTCTTTAGAGACTTTACAGTGAGTTGTTGTTGTTGTTTTTTTGTTATCTTAAGATGTTTTTTAGGATAATAAAATAAAACCTTTAAAATTCAATGTTTATTAGCAAAAATACAGCATTTCACAGATATAATTACAACCATCAGTCCTTATGTTTAGAACTTGGTTGTCCCTAGATCCGACCGTAAACCCCTGACTCTGGCAGATTCCTGTAGCTTCTCTTGCAATGGAGGGGCAGAAGGCAGAGAGCACTACAGACACGGAGGCACTCCCTGGTTCAGCTATTCTATATTATAGATATTAGACTGTTCAGAAGATAAATGAATGTGTAGATAAGCCCTGATAATCTAAGCACATTGTCTGAACACAGCATCTCAAAGCACAGAGGAATCATTACATTTCTGCTTTCCCGAGTTCTGACCACACTCTGCAATTTTACTCAAGTCTTATTGCTGTTGTTGCTCCAGTCACTCAATAATGGTCAGTGTAAATTTGCAAAGTAAGGGGATACACAGAAGGTGTGGAAAGAGGTCCTTGCTTTGGTTCCTGTGGTGTCTCTCAATATAATATATAATATAATATAATTTCATTGTCATCACTGGCAGGCATTTTGGGATATACCTCGGAGCTTTCTTTAGCATAGCAAATATTGA
>CM033644.1:128496938-128514092 GCA_019512145.1 Engystomops pustulosus
CCCGTAATTCGTGGGACAGTTGTGGCACACCAGTAGGATCATCGAGTGGAAATCATAATCAGACATACATTGTGACGTCTTCCTGATCTGGACTGACACATTGGACAATTTTCACAATTTTTTTGATTTTCTGAATAATATGGACCCGGACATTAAATTTACGAGATCCTTTTCTACATCCTCCATTCAGTTTCTTGACACCAGCATATATATTGAAGGAGAAAGACTACTGACAGATCTATTCACCAAGAGTACTGACCGTAATAATCTACTTAGGTATGACAGTGCACACCCCAAAAAGACTGTGGATTCCCTTCCCTTTAGCCAGATGATCAGAGTTAGGCGAATTGTTGATGACCCAGACCAAGTAGAAGTAAGACTCAATGAGATGTCTGATAAATTCTTGGCCAGGGGGTACCCCAAGCAACTGGTCAATAGACATAAGGATAAGGTTTTATATTCACCTTACAGGGTCATCTCATCCTATTGTTTTTGTACACGGGAAATATACTGATACCCCTCCAGGACAAATTGCGTCTCCCAATTTCCCTTCGTTGACCCCCCGCCCCCCAACATCTTTATTTCTTTCTTTTAATGTTCTATTGTGAAATAATTGTATTGTTGCCTCTATTGTATATGCGGCTCTTCAGACTTAATAATTGGTAACACTGTCCCTCTGTGAAATGACAAAGGAATATAGATTTTATTCCCTCAATAAATGGAAGGTAAAGTGTTAATGTATAGCACAATATAGCGGCTGTTCTAAGCATTGGACAATGTCTCCCCTATTGAGAAAGCAGCTGGATAAATATATAGGACATAGTGTCCGCCTTCCTCCTGGTTTAATCGGAGCCCGTAGGGGACATCCGGAGACGCTGAATTCATGGCTTTAGTTGTTATGAAGGGAAATGCTGCAGAAATCTTTAAGACTTTGTTTACATAATTATTAACAAAATCCATAAAGCACATGAGGCTCATTACAGCTTAATGTATGGAGGTTGTTTTCTTTGTCTTCTATAATCTGTAATTTACCAATCAATCCATCAGGCGATCACAAGAAATAATAATTTAAGCAACAACAAAACTAAAACAAAAGCAATTATTGCAATTTTCTGTACAAATAAACTGTTAGCTGTTATAATGATGTATTGCAACCATCTGCGGACATGCGCTGTTTTTCTATATACAAACACAGCATGGCGTGATGGGATGAATGCCTAGTGGCAATATTTATGTATTTATTTATTGAAAATTGATGCACTACGACATGTATACTCACTAATGTTATCTGCACACTATAATTGGATCATGATGTCACATTATGAATGATTTATCTGTATATGTTCCTTGATGATGTCACATCCTGCGGGGGATATAAACCCGCCTTGTAACACTGTTACCATTACTTGAAAATGGCTACATTGAGATAGCTGAAACGTTGTAATTCTCCACTGGTGAAATAAACACCTGTTTTTCACGGAGTGCTGCTTTTCTACTCTTTGTTTACTGGATGTATTGCATGTATATTATACTACCCGCTAGTTATTAGACTTCTGTCGTCAATGTTTACTGCAGGATAAAGGGCTTGGTCCCTCTACTGCAAAAAACCTCCACAATGGACTAAAATATCGCGGCAGGCATTTTTTAAAAAACATTTCCAGAGACACGGCAGGTTGTTTTCTTTTGCTTACCATAAGTTTACTGTAGAAAACTTTTCCCTGTAGCTTCTTATCACATATAGACCCATACAGACCATTGTAACAGCTGTGATGCTAAAATGGGGGCATTGAGACAATTCCTGGATATTTCCACTAGGACTCACCATTACCTTTCTCAGAATTGGTATTTTACCTGGAGCACTCACTTTTCAGTGATACAGGAATAGCCAAAGGCTTTTGAACAAGACACAACAAAGAGTGAAGAAAAGCTGAAATCGAATCCATTGTGTTCACTTTATTATTGCCTCATTTCTTCACTCGTCTTCTTCTTATTGCCTCATTTCTTCACTCGTCTTCTTATCATTGCTCGGGCGTCTGTGACAATTTATGTGAAAGCCGACATCTGTATTTGTAGGTCACAGTAATAGAGAAATAATTGCATAGGGTTGAACATAGAAGGGTGATGGGAACTACTCGTATGTCAGGTTAGTACTTTAGAGGACCAGTACATAACGTTCTTATCATTAATCTCAGTTATATAATGATGGCAAATCCTATTGTCACCCAATGAAAGAAGAAACATGCCTCCGCTGTATCCAAGTCACGGCTTTGCAGATCCCCATTGCTCTGGTTACTGGTAATTTCAGGGCGTCGAGAGGATTAAGGAAAAAACAACAACAAGAACTTGGGCTGTCACAGCCGTTTCAGGAAGTGTCGGTGGGAATTGACAAGGTGAGGAAAGTTTGGGGGCAAATTCCCCTCATTTTTTACAAATTGATTCTCTCTTCCAGTACAAATCTATTTAACAGACCTTAAAAAGTAATTTTTATTAGTTGTTCTACTTTTATTATCTACCTGTAAAGAAAACAATGTGGTAGCAATGTGATCTTAATGGACAGGGTCACGACCCTGTGAGCAATTTTATCTTCTGTCACCTTCAAAACCCAACCAGCACTGGCAGGAGATTTGGTTTTCCCTCTGTCTAAACATTGCCTTGAGGGTGGATCCACTGGAGGGGTTAATGGATTTATGGTTGGGCCACACTTAACATTTATTGAGTGCAGCCCTTTCTTATTGCCCGGGGCTGACTGATGAGAGGAATGCTTCAGCCATAAAGAGACAAACACCTCCATGTAATCTGGAATGCCATCTCAGTGGTTAATGCTTCATTTGTCTTAAAATACATTTGGGTTCCTCTTCGAGGAGCTGCTGAGAATTAATGAGGAATGGGGTGCAGGGTATTCGGCTTGTTAGCTGTAATGTATTAATATTAGGCGACTGATCTGTAGTTACAAATAATTCTGTGGATTGTGCACATTGATTATCATCATTGATATGTTACACAGAAATGTGAGCAGCCAAAGCATTAGCATCAGTAAAACGCTGTCACTCTGTACTTATCATGAGATGGTTTGTACTTATCATGAGATGGTCTGTACAGTTACCATTTATAGGGTTTTCTGAACATTTTTGTACACAAAAAAATAGTACCCTCCTCACATATCTCCTTCTGCTAATTTTTTTTTTATTGAATTAGAAAATATATGTAAAAAATGCACAAATGCACTAATACATGGACACATGAACAATTTTATTGTATCATTACAGTATCTTTTATACAAACAATAGGTCAATACAACAGCCTACTCACCCCCTCTATTACTCACTGACAGCTATCCAATATAGTAATCAATGTTCTACAAATGAGAAAGGTATCAAAAGAACCACAAGATGTCACTGTTAGAAACAATTTCAGTCACATTAAATTGATCATTGGCTCTTAATATATGTACAATAATATATCACCAAATTTATATTCACCTTACAGGGTCATCTCATCCTATTGTTTTTGTACACAGGAAATATACTGATACCCCTCCAGGACAAATTGCGTCTCCCAATTTCCCTTCGTTGACCCCCCGCCCCCCAACATCTTTATTTCTTTCTTTTAATGTTCTATTGTGAAATAATTGTATTGTTGCCTCTATTGTATATGCGGCTCTTCAGACTTAATAATTGGTAACACTGTCCCTCTGTGAAATGACAAAGGAATATAGATTTTATTCCCTCAATAAATGGAAGGTAAAGTGTTAATGTATAGCACAATATAGCGGCTGTTCTAAGCATTGGACAATGTCTCCCCTATTGAGAAAGCAGCTGGATAAATATATAGGACATAGTGTCCGACTTCCTCCTGGTTTAATCGGAGCCCGTAGGGGACATCCGGAGACGCTGAATTCATGGCTTTAGTTGTTATGAAGGGAAATGCTGCAGAAATCTTTAAGACTTTGTTTACATAATTATTAACAAAATCCATAAAGCACATGAGGCTCATTACAGCTTAATGTATGGAGGTTGTTTTCTTTGTCTTCTATAATCTGTAATTTACCAATCAATCCATCAGGCGATCACAAGAAATAATAATTTAAGCAACAACAAAACTAAAACAAAAGCAATTATTGCAATTTTCTGTACAAATAAACTGTTAGCTGTTATAATGATGTATTGCAACCATCTGCGGACATGCGCTGTTTTTCTATATACAAACACAGCATGGCGTGATGGGATGAATGCCTAGTGGCAATATTTATGTATTTATTTATTGAAAATTGATGCACTACGACATGTATACTCACTAATGTTATCTGCACACTATAATTGGATCATGATGTCACATTATGAATGATTTATCTGTATATGTTCCTTGATGATGTCACATCCTGCGGGGGATATAAACCCGCCTTGTAACACTGTTACCATTACTTGAAAATGGCTACATTGAGATAGCTGAAACGTTGTAATTCTCCACTGGTGAAATAAACACCTGTTTTTCACGGAGTGCTGCTTTTCTACTCTTTGTTTACTGGATGTATTGCATGTATATTATACTACCCGCTAGTTATTAGACTTCTGTCGTCAATGTTTACTGCAGGATAAAGGGCTTGGTCCCTCTACTGCAAAAAACCTCCACAATGGACTAAAATATCGCGGCAGGCATTTTTTAAAAAACATTTCCAGAGACACGGCAGGTTGTTTTCTTTTGCTTACCATAAGTTTACTGTAGAAAACTTTTCCCTGTAGCTTCTTATCACATATAGACCCATACAGACCATTGTAACAGCTGTGATGCTAAAATGGGGGCATTGAGACAATTCCTGGATATTTCCACTAGGACTCACCATTACCTTTCTCAGAATTGGTATTTTACCTGGAGCACTCACTTTTCAGTGATACAGGAATAGCCAAAGGCTTTTGAACAAGACACAACAAAGAGTCAAGAAAAGCTGAAATCGAATCCATTGTGTTCACTTTATTATTGCCTCATTTCTTCACTCGTCTTCTTCTTATTGCCTCATTTCTTCACTCGTCTTCTTATCATTGCTCGGGCGTCTGTGACAATTTATGTGAAAGCCGACATCTGTATTTGTAGGTCACAGTAATAGAGAAATAATTGCATAGGGTTGAACATAGAAGGGTGATGGGAACTACTCGTATGTCAGGTTAGTACTTTAGAGGACCAGTACATAACGTTCTTATCATTAATCTCAGTTATATAATGATGGCAAATCCTATTGTCACCCAATGAAAGAAGAAACATGCCTCCGCTGTATCCAAGTCACGGCTTTGCAGATCCCCATTGCTCTGGTTACTGGTAATTTCAGGGCGTCGAGAGGATTAAGGAAAAAACAACAACAAGAACTTGGGCTGTCACAGCCGTTTCAGGAAGTGTCGGTGGGAATTGACAAGGTGAGGAAAGTTTGGGGGCAAATTCCCCTCATTTTTTACAAATTGATTCTCTCTTCCAGTACAAATCTATTTAACAGACCTTAAAAAGTAATTTTTATTAGTTGTTCTACTTTTATTATCTACCTGTAAAGAAAACAATGTGGTAGCAATGTGATCTTAATGGACAGGGTCACGACCCTGTGAGCAATTTTATCTTCTGTCACCTTCAAAACCCAACCAGCACTGGCAGGAGATTTGGTTTTCCCTCTGTCTAAACATTGCCTTGAGGGTGGATCCACTGGAGGGGTTAATGGATTTATGGTTGGGCCACACTTAACATTTATTGAGTGCAGCCCTTTCTTATTGCCCGGGGCTGACTGATGAGAGGAATGCTTCAGCCATAAAGAGACAAACACCTCCATGTAATCTGGAATGCCATCTCAGTGGTTAATGCTTCATTTGTCTTAAAATACATTTGGGTTCCTCTTCGAGGAGCTGCTGAGAATTAATGAGGAATGGGGTGCAGGGTATTCGGCTTGTTAGCTGTAATGTATTAATATTAGGCGACTGATCTGTAGTTACAAATAATTCTGTGGATTGTGCACATTGATTATCATCATTGATATGTTACACAGAAATGTGCACAGCCAAAGCATTAGCATCAGTAAAACGCTGTCACTCTGTACTTATCATGAGATGGTTTGTACTTATCATGAGATGGTCTGTACAGATAGATATATACATAAATAGATAGATATATAGATAGACAGGAGGTCTTTCCACAGGTGCGACTGGCCCGCGGTGGCAGCCGAGGTCAAATTACCTTAGCAGCAGACAGTCTCAGGGTCAGGCCCAGGGACAGGGTCAGGGCAGGCAGCAGAGATGCAACGTCAAGTCCAATCCGGGGTCAGCAACAAGAGGTCCAGGCAGTTGGGAACGGGTACACAGGCACACAGGAAAGCAGGACACGGGAACTCAGGAGACACAGGAAAGCAGGAATATCACAGGGGGGCTTTTTTCTAAAGCTGTGAGGCACAAAGATCCAGCAGAGTGTGATGGGAGAGGCAGGTTTAAATAGCCTTCTGGGAAAATGGCCGGCGCCAATTAATGGTGCACTGGCCCTTTAATCTCATACAGTAAGAGAATAGCGATTAACAGGGCCGCATCTGCCATGAGGCGAGATAAAAATCTCGCCTCAGGCGGCAGAATGCGGATCCCTGTAAAGGGCGGCGAAATTCGTCGCTCTAAAGTGGGCGATTCGGGCGCCCATTAACGCCCAAATCGCCCACCAGCTAAATAAATCGTGCCTGTCTCTTTAAGACACAGGCGCGATTTATATGCGGAGCGACACAGCGCCTTTCCGGCTGCTGCATTGCTCCATTCTAAGCAGTGACACAGGCGTCATGACGTCACGCCGCCTGTGTCACTGTGCGGAGCCGCAGCTCACAGAAGAGCCACGTGAAGACCGGAGCCGCGCGCCGAGGGAGCAGCTGCCTGCACGTGAGTATATATTTTATTATTTTTAATGCACTTTCATTAATTCTATTTGGCTAATAATGAGATGATTCCAGCTTTATGACATGGCGCATTATCCTGCTGAAAGTAGCCATCAGATGTTGGGTACATTGTGGTCATAAAGGGATGGACATGGTCAGCAACCATATTCAGCTAAGCCTCAGTTTCCTGTTCTTAGCTGAAAGGAGTGGCACCCGGTGTGGACATGTAGGGAGAACACAATAGAAAATGGATTCTATTCCCTCACAATTCCTCCCTTTTTGTGAATAATTTCAGGTACTGCTCAGGTGGTACCTTGACATGTGCTAATCACACATCCAGGACTTATCTAACCCCTTCACCTGCTTCCCTCCTGAGCATCCTGAACATTACATCACAACACAATTAATGTAAATCCATTGTAAAGGGCAGAATCTGTACATCCTAATGGTGTATATCCTTATACATGTCACCCTACCAACCCCTGAGCTTGCAGAGAGGAGTGTCCACCTCAGCTCTGCTATAATAAACACATACATATATATATGTATATGGTTATGTCCTCATGCGGGAGTGGGGTGGGCAGGGAGCCAGGAGCAGAGGGGGGGGGGGTTGTTGCTGGAGTGGATGTGGGAGTGTAGGGGGCATATGCGGGGTGGGATCCCAGAGCTGACAGGTGAAGCTGCACCTCGGGCTGGGAAGGATGTGCCGGCCGGCGGGAATGGGGATGTGTTGACCGGTGGGCAGTGGGATGTGCTGGCCTGCATGGGTGGGTGGTCGGTAGCATGGGCGTGCTGGTGCCTTCATGGGTGGGCGGGCAGGCGGTGAGCAGCATGGGTGGGTGGAAGCATGGGCAGATACCCCCTCGTTCTGCAAGTGGCAGATGACAGACTCCTGGTTCTGCCTGCTTAGTTGTGCTACCACCACTGCATTGAGCCAACAGGCAGGACTGAGTAAGACTGGAGGGCTGAGATGTCCTGGAGTGCTCCAGCTTCAGAGATGCAGTGTGCAGCCCAGGTATTGGGGACCAGGAGGCAACGTTACCATAAAAATAGAAATGTGCTGCTTTACATTATAGGCTGCATACGCTCCTCAAGGCTACAACAACTTCAGGGTCAGTGAAGAAGATGGGTTGGCAAAGAGAGGCGGGGGAGGGCTCCGTGCACAAGTTTCAGTACAGCATAAAAAGATTAAATCTATAGCATCTATGTGCCCTGTCTTCCGCCTCATCTGCAGCTTGTTATAAGCTGTTGTCTTCCATGTGCTCCAGTCACTGCTGTCCTTGGATTGAGAAGCGTTATGGCATCTTTACATCTGCCTGTATGTCACAACTAAGTACATGTATACAAAAAGGAACATATATATGTGTAATATATATATTAGTAGTCAAGCTGTTACAATAAGGTGATGTAAGAATGTGGTAAGACCGCAATGTGGCATGGTAATGTCTCAATGAGGCATTGTAACATTAAAGCATTGTGATGTCACTGTGAGGCATTGAAATGTCACAATGAGGTAATAGGACAGACTCATAATGGTGCATTCTGATATCATAATGCAGCATAGTCACAACCGGGCATTGTGATAAAAGAAAGTGACATTGTCATAATGGGGATTTGTCACAATGGGACAATCAGGCAATGTAACAATTGAAGGATATCAGGATGATGTCAATATGGCAATGTCAAATGAAACTACAAGACATTGTTACTAAGGGACATTGTGATGTCGTAAAGGGGAATTGTCACAGTGGGGAATTGTTACAATGGGATATTGTCACTGTGGTGTATTGTGATGTCTCATTATCACAATTCTTCAATGTTACTATGGGTCATTGTAATGTGAAAATGGGGCATTTAATATTATGTTGTAAAGGGGCATGGTGGAGTTTCCAAGTAGCATCGTCACAATAATGTATTTTGATGTCACAATAAAATATTGTCATAATGGGACATGTGATGTCTCAATGGTGCATTGTCGCAATTGTACATCAGAACAGAGGAAGGATTAGACAATGTGGTAAGATCCCAATGGGGCATTGTCACAGTGATGTATTGGGATGTTTCAATGAGGCATTGTCCCAATAGTGCATATTCATGTCTCTATGGGGAATTGTTGCAATTGTGTATTGTAATGCGGTATGTTGCTGTCACAATGTGGTAATTTTACAATGGTGTGTTGTCACAATGGAGCTTTTTAATAGGACATTTTCTTAATAGAGCACTGTGGATAGGCTTTATGAATAAATGCATTGGCTCCCACAAGGCTAATTTTTTTAGTTGTTTGACATTGACTTCTTACTTACAATTCTAGAATTAACCTACCTGGGAAAAGAGGATCAGTCTCTTAATTCTGCAGTTTGAGGACCTTCGTGTGACCTTCCAAGGTTCTGAAAGGGCTCTTATATATGTGTTTGTCAAAAGAAGAACCATGTGAATGAAGAGTTCACTCTCCTCTTAATTATCTCTACAAAGCAGCATCAAACTTAGTGGTTTGAAAGCCTTGGGCCCAGGGCGGCCACCCTTAATCGCCCATATTATAATCCATTACTAACAACAAGTATGGAATAATCTCTGCCCCTGGAAAGATTAAAATACTGGAGAATAAAATGAATGTTACAAGACGTGAACACTTTTTTATCTTAAAAATTAAAATCTAAACAAGTTTCTGTAATACATTTATTCTTTAAATTTCCTTTAAAATATAATTATAGTATTCTCTGCAAATAGACACTGTAGAAGATAAAGCAAAGATAAAGATATCACCTTCTTTTGTATAATGAAACAGACAGAATCTAGAATACACTGAGCAGCAATTTAACATAGAAAGGTCAAAATAAAGGCAGCCAAGCTGTCACATCCTATCACCCACAGTTCTGAATTATTAAACCCAGCTGACAGGGAAATGCCTTGACCTACTAATGAGCTGCGAAGATGAGGAAAGGTAGAGACTTGTGCTGGAGATTTCAAAGAATCATATCTTTGCTTTTACTGTGCTGTTTTTATCTATGTGTATGAACTTCATGCACTACCATTATAATGAATGGATAATAAAATATGCAAAAACATACAGTACATACAGTTTTGTAAAAATAGATCAGCTCATGATAAGTAGATGCTGTGAATATGAATAAGGTTTTATTCCTCCAAAATGCTTGTGTGATGTGTTACAATTATTTAGGTACATTTTAATTACTTGTTTTTTTTGATGATTTTAGTCATGGCTCAAACTTTTTATCATGATGAAACTGTATTATCCCTGACTAAGCCACTGGTTGGGCGATAAGCATTTAGACTCTTTCTTCTTCTCAAACCTCCGTACACCACTTATGCTCTCTTCTCTATATTATTGTGTTATTTGCCTTTTGGCTTGTCCACTTTTTAGTATTGATATTTCTAGTCAGGATTTATTTCCTTTGGTAGGATTGTTGCTCTTTCTCAAGGCATTCATTTATGCAATTACTTATACAAGCAGCAATAAATGAAAAAATGTATATTGGGGCACTATCTTGTCTTCTTATCCTTAGGCCAACCTTTGAGTTAGGCTGTAAAATAATAGTGTTAGTGGTGCTCAGCATGCATCAGATCAGACACAAAATTGAAAGCGTAACTGTAAAGCTATAGTGAATTTAACAAATTATTATATGTGATTCCCCCTTTAAAAATAAACAGAACAATGTCTATTTTATGCTGCTCATCCTTTTCTTTCCAGAGTTATGGCATTTTCTGTTCTGAAAGTGTTTGACAAAAATAGTTTTCACCAGAGGTGAAGTAGACAGAGACTAATATCTGTCTGTCTGTGCCCTCAAGCTGAGGCCAGGTAGCTTGTCCACAGATCCCACAATGCCTTGTGTTCTCTCTCAAAGTAATTTAGCAGTGAATCAATTTAGTTTCCCACAAGTAAATCCAGGGCACACTGCACAGTGCACATACAGGATGTATATGGTGACAGCCTGGCAGCTTCCATCACATGGAGGAGCAGGGAACATGTAATAAGTGCTATAAATCCAAGTACACCAGCAACATGAAGTCTATAGCCTGTGCTGTGTAGGCACTAAGGGTTAATAGCTTATCTGGACAGAGCTGATACTGCCAAGGAGAAGATGGGGAAGGGAGCAGCATAAGGACAGGAGACTCAGAGAAAGTTCTGCAGAATCACAGACTGGGATGGAGAGACTGACAGGGAACAGGGAGTTCTTGTACCTCACTACTCTGTGCAGGAGACATCTGCATTCACTGTCTTGGACACTTCCAGCACTGCTACATTGACTGTCACATGACCTCCCTTTCTGTGAGCAGCGAGCAGCAGCTCCTTCCCTCCCATTAAACCATCTTCTCTTAAACAAGCTACGGACTCATAGGGCTTATCAACACATCAGAGAAAAAGCAGTTATTGCAGCTCTGAGGTAATCTGAGGGGGGTAGCAAGGAAACTGCTGCATATAGGAAATAAAGATAATAGACAAAGTTGTTTTACATCCCAAGAGCTATAGATTTGTGAAAAAAAAAAAAACCTGTACAGTTACTCTTTAAAAACAATTGGCTAAACAGAGGTCCTGAAAGGAAATTTCTGTTATGGCCAATGTAAATTTTGATGAAAAAATATTAAGACAAGATGGTTATGTATAGGAGGGATGGAAAGTAAATTGCCACAATTCTTCACATGCAAATCTCAGTTTATAGTGAATGTAGTTCTGTGCCCACGTGGTAATTTCTACATAGGAAAAACTATTAGACCTCTACATGTGAGATGTAGTGAGCAATGTTATTTGGTAAAAAGTGGAAAAGGTGCCCCACAACTTGTAGAGCACGTTAAAAACACACAAAGGAGATTCCTCCATTTTGAGATTTGGTGGTATAAAACATATACCGATACCCCAATGGAGAAGATCGACACAAAGACCTCTTTAAAAGAGAAGCATGATGGATAATAAGGACTAACGCTTTGTGTCCATTGGGGTTAAAGGACAAGAATGACATGGGAGTGTTCCTATAATGAACATACATATGTTACCTTCAATAATGATATATATACATCTTTTGTTTGTATTAGCTCTAATTATGACGTATGATTCCTCCTTCTTGCTCTTTGGTACCGCCTTTCTCGACTCTAAGAACAGCAAATGCAAACAATGTATGTAAAATAGAATTACAGTCAGAAAATAGCTAATGAATGTTATGTGTTTTTATCTGCACTAAATGTTTTACAAGCCGGATGTGACTCGTGGAGGACGTGACTTCCTACTCCCTCCAAAAAGCGACTGCTTAGTTACCAGGGCCATGACGTCACACCTACTTCATTAAGATACAAGTGAGGATGCCATACACAGTAGATAAGCAAAAGCGCTGGATGAACCGGAATGGCTGTCGCCCACAAACCTCCTGCTCCTTTCTCTACCCTTTACAACCGTCTACTGGACTGTTTTTGCACAGTAAAATGAAATAACCAAACAAGTTTTTATGGTGAGTGCCGCATACTCTCTTTTTACTGTTCATACTTTTGCATGGGGACAGGTTCCCTTTAATTGTAATTGTAAAAGTTATTTGATAAAAAATAGTACAGCCTGTGCTCTTGAATGCGTGAGCTTGCTTATATTTTTCTTTAAAATGTCCTTTCTTGTTATACAATTTGTGTTTGGATAAAGTTCATTTTTGTGGCTTCAGTAAATTACTTCAGTGGGCAGATGTTAGGCTGGGAACACATAGTAAAATCTCTGCAGGATAACCCCAATTAGAATCACAGGCAGCTAACCCATAACAATTTACTTTAGTAGCATAATGGATGGGAGTTATACAGATCCCATCTACATGCAAAAAACTCAGCAGCAATGTGTCAATAGCCTTACTCTACAGTAAATGGTTTCAATAAAGGCAGTCATTTTTTTATGAACAATGCTGAATATCTCAGAATATAGAAGGACATAATTGTAATCCTGATGCTATCCTGGATGACAGGTTGGTGACAGTTTGTAGGCCTAATAATATTTAGACCTAAGAATAAGTAATCTTTATGACAGGTTCCCTTTGATGGCAATGTCTTTACCATTTGCCACATACTTAAACTACTGCTACTATTAAAACCAGTTTTGTGTAAGAATCACTTTCAACTCCTTATTAATTATTTTTTAATATTTTTACAGAAGCTGTTGGGAGAACTTTGGATCCCTCAGTAGAAGATTGCAGAATTTTACGTCCTGCTGTTGCTTAGCTCCTGGGTATTTAACCGCCTGGATATGGTGGTCAGACATGGACTGACATGGTGCCAATAGTCTCATACGGCAGCTGGGGGTCCTTTGATTTGTTTCGCATTTTCATATATTGGAGAAGATTTACTTTCCCGCCCCTGCGTGATCCCCAAGGTGCATTCCAATGCACAGCTGTCCCTTCCCCGATCTGGTCCGTTGGAGTTCACCTTCCGGTGCTTGATAAGTGCTTGATATTGCAACACAAATTCAATATTAAATCTTGAGGTTTATCCGAATCCATCAGATCGTCTGACGGCCCGCCTCCCGATTTGTCGCATGAAAGCCGGGGACGACGCGCCAAAATCCGATTACCTATGACACAATCCCCGGCACGATCCCTGAAAACTCGGAAAACCCAACGAAAATGCGGCTGCGAACCCTTAGTAAATTATGTTGTTTACATTGCACTATAAATGCACCATAATCTTTAGAATTGCAGATTTGCTTTTTTAAATAAACTGTACAAAAAGCATTAATGAATGTTCACCAGTAGAATATATGTAACCAAAATTGTGATATTAAAACATACAATTTGACCTGGAGAAAAAAAACCCAGAAAAATATAGTAACAGAAAAAAAAAGTTCTAACTATAACTATTCTAAAATTCTAACTATAGAATTCATAAAAAACAATTAACTTGGTCATTAAGGTGGAGGGTTAAAGGGTTAAAGCATATGCCATTTCTAGTGCAGAAAAAGAAATCATGCACACAAAAAAAAAGAATTGTGGTCTCCAAGTTGTCCATTGTATAATGGTTATCATCCTGGCACATGAATAGAATGTTTACTACTAGAAGAACAATCTTAGTGAAAGTGATACTGTAAAAAGCTTTTAGCCTTCTCTCCCATCTTATCATTAGTGTGGTAAATAGTTTATTCTATAATAAGCAATGATCTTATTACCCTTTTACTCTCTCCATAATACAAACTATCCACATTAAGGGTTCTCCAAAGATACGTTGCTTGGAAACAACCTGGGATGAGTCATTGTATTATTCTTGCAGATAATGCAATCTTATGTGAGCTTTTTTATAGTGTAGAGTAACCCATGGTAAACTTTAAAGAGAACCTGTCACCAGAATAATCCCTCTAGGAGCTGCTTACTAAAGTAAGCAGCTCCCAGCCCTACCCCAGTAATAACAGTGTTAAACTGCTAGATTTATCGGAAAATACCGATAAAGCTAGAAAATGCTTCACTGCCATAGCCGCGGAAGCTTACAGCAGTCCGGCGTATTCATGAAGGGGTGGTCCGAGGCGCTCCACTCTCCTTAGCTTCTCCCCCCCCCCCCCAAACTGTCCTTCCCATACCATATACTGGCGGGGACTGCCAGGCTTTATGCGGCAGTCATCGCCTCCTCATACCGCCCTCTCATAAATACGCTGGACAGCTGTAATCTTGGTCCGGCATTCCGAGGCTTTGGCAGTGCAGTGTTCGCTAGCTTTATCGGTATGTTCTGATAAAGCTAGCAGATTAACACTGCTATTACTGGAGTAGGGCTAGGGAGCTGCTTATTTTAGTAAGCAGCGCCTAGAGGGATTATTCGGGTGACAGGTCCTCTTTAAGCATGTTAAGAAACTGTTTAGATTTAATTGCATGAACCTTGCAAAACTAGACTTAGGGTGTCAAATGAATTCAAATGATTCTACTTTCCTGTCACCCTATAACTGTTCAGCAAGATGTAAACTCTAGTCTGTATTTTAGTCACTGAGTATTGGCTACTGCCAACAGTAGCCAGTTGTATCAACATAGATTAGCATGTCAATGGCCAGGAATGTAATTTTCTCTGTGAGCATAGCAAATGAAATCACACACAGATGCACTTCACATGAACAAATAAAAACAGCAGCACAGACAGTTACAAGATAATAATGTATGGTCCTATTTCCAATAGTACACACCCACATTTGCAACCATCAGTAAAGAAGAGCCATCTTCGAAAGGTAGTGGTATACCCCAGAGGGGTTAAGAGCAACTCTGAAGAAAGGTCTTCCAACAACCCAAGGTGGCACAGCCGAGAACTCTAGTATCAAAGACATTACTGCTCAGAAACAGTTTATGTTTCTATTGTTCAGAAAAAAATATATAAGCAAGTCTATGGCACCATAGTGAAGCAAGGGTTATTTCACACATCCAAACTGATTTGTAAGTAAGCCATTAGTTACAGTAATCAAAACCAGTTTTGTTGTATTAATGCAATTCAGAAAGTAATGAATAGATATACAAGGTACAGATGATGGGAAAATCACATCTATAAAAGATCTCAGTTTTGAATAGAAAGTTTGAATTCTTTCATATGATTCCAATTAATGTAAAAGAAAGAAAAGCACAAGAAGCAAAAAGCAATAAAGGTACATTGTGCACATCAAGAGACACATTAAGCCTTAAATGGAAGATAAAAGATCTGCAAATATTTCCTTTTATGCTTAGTGCTCCTTTTTTATCCTATTTTTACCATGAAGTTTCAAGGCTAAATGCCTTAAAATAAGACCATTGTCAGCTGTGTCTTGAATTAACTGGTTTTCTGGGATTTCACATTTTATTCATACATTATTTCTAAAGATTTTTTTAGCAATTCATTTTTTACATTCATCTACATTCCTTGGTGTCTGAATGCTGATTCCTCATCCAGAAAGAGCAGTCAGAGGCTCCTTATTATCTCTGTCACATTTTAATAGCTATACATCAGAGTAAACACTAGCAGGACCTCTATCTAAATGTGCTGTATTAATTTGTGACTAGAGATGAGCGAACATGCTCGTCCGAGCTTGATGCTCGGTCGAGCATTAGCGTACTCGAAACTGCTCGTTGCTCGGACGAATACTTCGCCCGCTCGAGAAAATGGCAGCTCCCGCCGTTTTGCTTTCTGGCCGCCAAAAAGCAAAACGGCGGGAGCTGCCATTTTCTCGATATTGTTAGTGGCAGCAGGACTGTGAGAAACGGATTTGAATTTTCAAATTGCAAGGTCTCCGGCACATACTTTTTTTTTATAAAGGGACAAGAAACAGTTCTATCGCCAATTTTTTAGGAGCGGGTGTCATAAGTATTTCCCCTGAGACTCCGCTGTGTGGCCACAAAGTAGGCTCGTGTGTATTACTAGTGTCATCCGTTTTTTATTGCATTAAAAAAAAATGGGAGGTTGCTTTCTAGCAACCCATTGCAAATGAGGACGACAGAACTTGATAAAACTGGAAAGAAAAGACAAAGGGGTCGATGTAAAATACTCTGTATTCCTGGTTTGTTTTTTACTTTGTGACTAGAGATGAGCGAACATGCTCGTCCGAGCTTGATGCTCGGTCGAGCATTAGCGTACTCGAAACTGCTCGTTGCTCGGACGAATACTTCGCCCGCTCGAGAAAATGGCAGCTCCCGCCGTTTTGCTTTTTGGCGGCCAGAAACAGAGCCAATCACAAGCCAGGAGACTCTGCACTCCACCCAGCATGACGTGGTACCCTTACACGTCGATAGCAGTGGTTGGCTGGCCAGATCAGGTGACCCTGGGATAGACTAGCCGCTGCCCGCGCTGCTCGGATCATTCTGTGTCTGGATGCCGCTAGGGAGAGAGCTGCTGCTGGTCAGGGAAAGCGTTAGGGTGTTCTATTAGACAATTTTTGTGAGTGCCACATACAGGCACTCAATCTATTCCATTTTACTGGAGGGCCACCTACCTGCTCCTCTGGTTTGAAAAATGTTTGGGACTGCCACATACAGGCACTATCCAAATTAAATTGTCTCCATAGCAGCCTCCACACGTTGTCTCCATTGCTACCTCCAAAAGTCGTCCATATAGCTGCCTCCATACATCGTCCCTTTATCAAACGAGGTGTGTCAGGCAGAAATTTGGGTTGTTTTCATGGATTCCACATCAAAGTTGTTAACTTTGTCGCCACCCTGCTGTGTTATCCACAAAATATACTGGCAAACTTTTATCATTTACCGATATTATTTCAGCGCTTCTTGCGCATCTGTTTACATTCCCCTCACCCGGCATATCCTAAACTTATAAGAACGCTACTACACTTGATCTTATACAAA
>CM033644.1:128514295-128561821 GCA_019512145.1 Engystomops pustulosus
GGACTGCCACATACAGGCACTATCCAAATTAAATTGTCTCCATAGCAGCCTCCACACGTTGTCTCCATTGCTACCTCCAAAAGTCGTCCATATAGCTGCCTCCATACATCGTCCCTTTATCAAACGAGGTGTGTCAGGCAGAAATTTGGGTTGTTTTCATGGATTCCACATCAAAGTTGTTAACTTTGTCGCCACCCTGCTGTGTTATCCACAAAATATACTGGCAAACTTTTATCATTTACCGATATTATTTCAGCGCTTCTTGCGCATCTGTTTACATTCCCCTCACCCGGCATATCCTAAACTTATAAGAACGCTACTACACTTGATCTTATACAAAAGGTTCTTAGAAGTGCTGTTTGGGGAGTAGCCTAGAGACAGGGGCTTGGATTGGCGAAAGCTCGCCTGGCAGCGGAGCGCCAGCTCCATGCCAAGATCCAACTAACATAGTTTTAACTGCAGCACCTTTAATCTACTACTAGTTCACTGCCTCCATACATGGTCCCCTTATCAAACGAGCTGTGTCAGGCAGAATTTGGGGTGTTTTCATGGATTCCACTGTTAAACTTGTCGCCACCAGCTGTGTAATCAAAAAATATACGGTGACAAATTTTATCATGTAGATGATAGATTTGCAGGCGTTTGCTACATCCTTTGGTTCCCTCGCTCTGCCACCATGGTTTAAGCCTGAGCCATTAGGGATGTCGCCAGCCACTCTCTAGCCTGCTGCCGATGCTGCCGCTGCTCTGAAGCCGTTCCCCCATTTTAGTGTCAGGGTTTCAATTAGTGGATGTTTTAGATGCTATCTAGCTTCATTTGAACTCTGTCATGGCCATGCATGTTGCCCATATTTGGCATAATGGTGCGATTAGGCAGCCCAGAGGCATCCATGCATGCTGCCCCTGCGTTTCCTGTTCATTTCCGTTGGTGTCCATCCTTTTTATGAGGTTCCAGGTGTTTGGCACGCTCTCCTGTCAGAGCTTGGTCCCTTGAAAAATGCTCGAGTACTCCAATGACTCAATGGGGTGATCTATTCGAGACGAGCACTCGAGCATCGGGAAAAGTTCGTCTCGAATAACGAGTACCCGAGCATTTTAGTGTTCGCTCATCTCTATTTGTGACCCTTCCAAGGAAAAATACTGTTAAAACTGACAGCATTAGAGAGCTGCTCAAATGGGTGTATATGTAGTTACTGGTAGTAGCCAAGTGAGAACTCTACCATGAGGGTGGACTTCTAGCCTGGAAGGCTTTCTGCATTGGGATTCCCTATAGCCTATCATATGTTGTCAACTTTACTATCCAACCAGGAACCAGTTTTACTCAAAAAAGAAGCATTGAACAGCACAATACTGACACCACTTTTGACTAAACGCCACCCTAAGAGACCTTGCAGGTGCTAAAGCCCTGGATGAAAAATTCCTTTTTCCAGTCCTGTTGCCATACCAACCAGAACTATAACACTTGGTTGAACTTGATGGACAAGTGTCTTTTTTCAACCGTATAAACTATGAAACACACTTTTTTAAAAGAGAAAATATTCCTTTAAAAAATCTCTAATGGAGATCGGGTGATGCTCTGACATAGCCTCCACACTGCTCCCTCCCTCTACCGGGTGTCCAAACACAGTTATTTACTACAGGACCTGGAGTGATGTCAGAAGCATGTGACCAGTCATCACTACACTACATCACTCAAGGTCTTCATGCTGCCAGGGATAGGGCAGAGAAGAAGCTAAGGGTTGGGACAGGGTAAGGAGAGGGGTGTGTGTTTCTGTGTATAGCAGTGCCCAGTCAGTGTTCCTGTGTGTGTGTGTTTGTGTATGTATGTGTATAGCAGTGCCCAGTGTGTGTAGCAGTGCTCAGCCAGTGTGTGTGCATAGTGTATATATCATTTAATAGTGTATGTAGCAGTGCTCAGTGTGTTCCTATATGTGTGTGCATATAACACTGCTGAGCTAATGTGTGACCAACAGGGATGTTACAAATGGTGTAAAACATATTTTAAGAAAATTCAGACATCCTACACCACTCAAAACACAGGATTCAAGTTGTATCTTTTTATTTTATCATATCAAAAACGGCATACATTCGAATTACTCAGTATATAGGATGTATGCCATTTTTAATATGATGGAACATACTCAGTATATCAGATGTATGCCATTTTTAATATGAAGGAATATACATAGCATGCAGATGTATGCCATTTTTAATATGATGGAATATACTCAGTAAATCGGATGTATGCCATTTTTAATATGATGGAATATACTCAGTAAATCGGATGTATGCCATTTTTAATATGATGGAATATACTCAGTATATCTGATGTATGCCATTTTTAATATGATGGAATATAGTCAGTAAATCAGATGTATGCCATTTTTAATATGATGGAATATACTCAGTATATCGGATGTATGCCATTTTTAATATGATGGAATAAAAAGATGAAATTTTAATCCTGAGTTTGGAGTGCTGGAGGTTGCCTGAATTTTCTTATATGTTGCCGTGTCCGATGCAGTGGATCTCTCCTCTCTCTGCACCAACATGTGGAGATAATCAGGACCTACAAAGAAATTGGGTGAGTGGGCTATATTTCTTTTTGTTTTTCTGTATAGTAAAATATATTTTTCCCCATTTTTTCAAATCTGCCCTGTGTCACTATAAATGGTTATAACTTTGAAAAATTTTGGTGGTATGTTTTGCATTTATTTATGAGAAAATCAGATATTTGGTGAACTCGATTTTTGTACTTCAAAATCTTCTACTTTTTCCACACATAGTCATAACCACAACAAAAAAATTAATAACTAACATTCATCGAATGTCTACTTTATGTGGACATGGTTTTTTATGCATACTCTTATTTTTGTAGGATGTTATGGGGCTTTGAACGTTAGGTGCGATTTTTCACATTTTCATAAAATCATGCTATTGAGGGACCTGCTCAGGTTTCAAGTCACTTTGAGAGGCCTAAATAAAAATAAAACCCCATAAATTACCCTATTATAGAAACTATACCCCTCAACATACGTAAAACAACTTTTATGAAGTTTGTTACCCTTTTAAAGGGGTTATACGGCCGTTTTCAATCAAAATCTAAAAAGTTATGCATCCCTTTTTCTATGTTCCTTAGTTTAATACACCCACGTTTTTCATTTCCCGGTTGTATTAGAATTAATTTTTATTAAATATTTTACCTTTTATGGACTAGGTGGTTGAAATGATGCTAAAATGGCGCCGCCGCGCTCCAGATGTGAAATATATGTGACAGGATACCATACTCCAAGGAGCACTTTGGCACGCCAACATCACACGCTCTCTTCAATTGGATGGTGTAGAAGGCAAGGGACAGCGTTGCATGCACACCGGCGGCGAGTGCGCGCAGCGGGCACTGCAGAGGAGAGCCTTCTAGATGGTGGCAGGAAGACGTGGGTCGGTTACCTTAGAGATCGTAAGTGTAAACAGCTTGGTTGGCAAACTAACAATTGACTATTATCTTACAAACAAGAATATTCGTAATAACGTAAATGGTGATTTGCCAAATCTTTTCTTTTAGTTGCCACCTGGGTAGTAATGTCAGTGACCATACAACCCTTCTAATTGTTTTTACAGGTGGTTAAAAACAAAACTGGATGCAATTTTGAAAAGTAATTTTTTGGTTAAATTCAATGTGTTTTTCAAAAAAGCTGTACAAATTATCTAAGTGGATAAAATACAAAACTCTCTACAAAGTTTGATAAACACTAAATCCCATCCACGAGCAGTAACCGAATCCAATATGTCGGTGGGTGGAACCTGTTAAGTGGGCACACGCACAGCGGAATCGAAGGAAAGCTGCGCCATCAGAGAAGATTATGGCATTGTCACTCTTTATGGACCTAATACACGTCCTTCTATTTTTTGGCAATTACACATTTAAGGTGCGTATTTTGACGGATGAGGTGCACTGCTTACAAGTATGTTCTTTGAGTGGGTACATTAGTTATATGGAGAGATGTATTAACTATGAACTGCTTATGGGTAAAAGGAACATTGTTAATTTTGGTTTCCTATTCTTTTGTATTTTTTGGGGGTTGTAACACCGTACATACAAAACTACTATATATCTATTCGATAGAGCATACAATCGGTGAAACCCATTATATAGTTTTTCAGTTATTTGTGCAATTTTACTGGAGAGAAAAACAATATAGAGGAAAGTCTCATTATCTTTGCATCGCCCATTGTCGGAGACATAACTTAATATTTTCGTGGTTTACAGACTAGGTTGGGCTATTTTTACGTGTTGAGTTGTGTCCCTTTAGGTGGTACATTTGTGAGCCAACATAATTGTTATGATCAATGTTGTAAACATTTGTAAAGGAGATTTATGAGAATTTACCTTGTTGGTGAGGTGAGTTTAGCTGTGTTTCATGGCGTCACCAAGAGACCACCAATTATTCGTGAGTATTGTACGGATTGTTATGGGACACGGTGATACCAAATATGTGGGGGGTGGTTGGCGATTTTGTGGGGTTTTTTTTTACTTAATTTCATGTGTCATAGGGAATTTGTGTTTTTAGAGGGGGCTTATTTAATCTTTTTATTAAAAAATGGTTTTTGCATGTTTCATAGCTTGTTTTTATTTTACTTTTACCATGTTAGCTTGAAATGCGACTCCAGAGTGTGTCACAGCGGTCCTGCCTTCAGGAAGAGGATCTGCAGACTGTAGCTCTGCGGGGGGGGGTACGAATTCTTGTCAAATGACCCTTGCACGCCGTCGGTCAAGCTGAACGTGGCGTGTCAGGGGTTAACACTATAACACTAGTTATAAGGAATTTAAGTGTTCTTCCTATTCATCATAGAATCGGTTAGATGACATGTGAGGAACCTGTCCGCAAAAGCGCAACCACAACCGGCTTGCGCGACTAGCTTGTAAGGCTGGGTAAGTGGATGGCGGAACTCAGGCTAAGGCCTGCATGCAGCAGATAACCACATGACAAGGGAAACTTGCTCTTCCGGGCACATAATAACGGACGCTGAGAGACTTATAAGAGACAGGGAAAAATATTCGCTGGAAGATGCGGGGATGGTTGGAGCGAACAGGGGGTAACAAGAATTCCGGATATAGACTGTGTTCACACTGTTACAAGCAAACCACACAGCAAAAGACAGGGGAAAAGCTGGGATCAGACTGGGGGACAAGAGGGGGAGATTCACAACACTGATGGACAAACAACAGATACAGACAAACAAACAGAGGCGGACGGAACCGGGTAAAGGTCACTATAAAGATGTCAGCAAAGGTACAAGAATCATATAGCAATAGCATGGTTGGTAGGCCAAAAGCAAGAAGTTAAAATACACAGAATTAAAAAAACAACGCCGCAATGCATTAGAAACACAGGAGACGGAATAAACCAGGGTCTAATTTGACAGTCCAAGTACATAACGGAAGTTAATGCACACCCCAGCAAAGTCTGTCCACAGGCTATAACCCTTGCAGGACAGAGCTGCACTGCAGAGAGCAGGGTGGGACCAATAAATCCAGACACAGAGGCAAACCTAAGCCACAGTTCAAAACAAAGAAACACAAACATATTACCGCCACATTTCGCCAAATGCGGACAGAGGGGGGAGAGTCTTGGAATAGACGTTACAGGACCATAACAGGGCATGTGTCAACCTTGGGGTTTTTAACAGGTTGTGTAAAACTAGAAAACAAACCAATACAGTGTGGCCTTAGAAGAATTGCGGGGCACATTTACTTACAGGGTTCCGGAGCATCCGAGGTCGCGTTGTCTGCCGGAAAGACCATCTGCCGCGGATCTCATGAAATGCGCAACGATTTACTGCAGTGTCACTTCTTGAATGTTCGCCATACTTCCATCACGGTGTTTGGATGTCGTTATGTGTGCATTGGATGCGGCCCTTCCGATTTGTTTGTCGCGCAAAAAGCCGGCGTGATGACATAATCGATCGCATGCGACGCAAACCCTCGCGTGATCCCCAAAAACGGCGAAAACACGACGGAAATGCGGCCGCAGGAAACCTTGTGAAAATAGCCGCATTGTGTAGTATATGTACACAGCTATTCGTTCGAAATAAATAAGGTAAAGCTACAATATTAATGAAAAAAACTTGCAGACAGGTTGGCAACCTACTTTTGCAGAAATCTGTTTGATTACCTGGAAACAATCACCTCTAAATTCCTTTCGTTTTTCACCAGCCTGTGAGTTGGCTATGGTTGAGAGGAAGAAACATGTACATGAAATATTCACGATATAGGGAACAAGTGGACTGCAGATGTGTCCAACTGGGCCTTTCACTTCAGTGTACACAGTGCTTCCTGATCTGACTCCTACGGTCCTCTTTTTATAGTTAGTGCTCATATATAGTGCTATATAGTATAAATAAATCGATGGACATATCATATTAGCGAATTACAGAGCTATAATAAAATCTTTATTCTCGTTCTTTTATATGGAACTCATATTGAAATAGTAGAGCTCCTTACATTTTCCTTAAAGTAGCTTATCAGGACATTTTCAGAATATTTTATCAACCGATTATTGCAACACGATTCTACAAAAAAAATAATTGAAAAGTTTTCCTTTTCTAAAGTTCATTTCTATTCCAAAAATGTTGTGTTGTTTTTTTTGGATGGGTTCTGTATGATTAATTGGAATTGGGGTAACAACATTTTCTACATTTGCCGAAGGCAGCTTTTCAATTATCTAGAAGTAGTAGGTGCTCTGTTCTGACAGATGCTGCAGCGTTGAAGAGAGCAGCCATACCAACCTTAAAACATGGTGCACAGAGCAATAAAATTACAGCACGCTATGTGGAAAATAGCCAATTAGCAATTACCGGAGATATGCAGTGTTATAAATGTCTGTCAATTAAATTTTTCAATTTTAGCAATTAGCCTCATTTTCAATGTGAAAATTAATGTTGGACCAATATAATAATGCATGATAACAATTACACATAAGAAAAAGATTATAATAATTATGAAGTCAGACAGCACAGAAGAACGCACAGAAAAAGCATGTCAAAGATCAGTCAAGTGATCAGCTCGCTATGTGTGGGTTTGAAACTCCTGGAAACATCCGATGCATGGGAGAATGGCCTCATATATGATTCAATAGAACGGGGGGCAAACCAAATGATATCAGCAAACCCTCTAGTTAGTGCTTTCATCTCTTTATGTCATGTGACTAGGATCCCATTATGGACTTTCTGGTGGCCTAATAGTAAATTAGGAAAGGGAATGTTTTCATCACAAAATATAAATATAATTTTATGACTCTTATTACCACTGTTATTTTATGTAGAAGATTTCCTTCTGTTCATGATTAGTCAAATGGCAATTTCCCAATATGACAGATAAGCGCATCTTTCATTCCTTTGAGGAGGATCTATAGAGAAATAATAAACTATATTTTCCCCACACTGAAGGATCAGGGAAAGTTACGTTTGCTATTTACATACGACAAAGGGAGGATAAGATCTAATTGACCATTTCTGATACTAACAGATGTTTATGGTTTGTCACAGAGTGTGTAAAAAATAGATAAAAACCAATTCAATTTTCTTTTTATATGCACTAAGGAAGGGAATCTAGTAAGCATGCGGGAGTGACGGAGTGCAGAGCTAGGGTTGAATTGGGATCAGAGCCAAAGTGGAAGAGGAGGAAAGGTAATCACAGAAATAAGAAATTATGGGATGGAGGGGCTGGCCGTCGTCAGTAAAGTGAAGGCACATGTCCGCCCCCCCCACAAACATGGATTTCGCTGGACAATTGTAGTCCAATTTCACTGGGATATATTTCGTGTGTGGTGCTCTTGAGCACTTGGCTTGAGCCTGCCACAGTCCTCCCTCATTGTGATCGTGCCAACCCCCAAGAATGGCGTTTATTCTAACAATCCTATCAAGGTTTTCTAACCTGTTCGTAAACAACCTTTTTCCCTTCCACTCAACTTTCCATTAAATGTTTTCATAAATCACTCTGAAACAGCTAACTTATTTAGCAATGACCCTTTGTGTGGACTTAGGATCCAAAAAGTGGGAAAGTAATGAAAAAATATGAAAAAATAAAAAAAATGGAAGCATAAAAACTACTTTTAATCATAAGGTACAAAACCATTGCAATGGGAAAGAGCAAAAAAAGGCCATGAGCGTGTCGGCATAATCCTTAGTCATACTGGCGTGTGCCTGGGGGCAACTTGGGGCATTTAAAGTCTAAATGGAAACACTGTATGCCTGAGAAGAAGGAAGTGACTAATGAAGACACAGTCCGATAAGGGATAAGAGGCGAAAACCGCATGTGTGGACCAGAAAATGTTTACAGATGTAAAACACAATTGTAAACAATGAACAAAAAGATCTAAAAAGCATCCGGCAACTTTGAAAATGCGGCGTAGGTATAGACTTAATAGAATCTGTCTTAAGATTTCTGCTACACCCACAATTTTTGCTTTTTGACAAAAATTTTATTTGAGGTACCAAGGCTGCCCTATGGGGGCCAAGTTCTCGCCCTCTCTAGCTAATTAGAGATGGCATGCGTGGGAAGGAACATTATTATTTCCGGACACTAACCTATTTGTTCAATCCATAACAAAAATGGTTATGGTAGAATATATAGATGATTGTATTAGTTGGCGGATGACATATGTAACATTCCCAATTTCATATGTCATTAACAACGATACTAATTAATCTGGACATTACTCATCCTTTCAATACTACCTCATACCATTTTTGAGATATCACTTTAACAGGACACAGCTTTCCAACTCATGGGTCCATAGGTGTCGTATAGAAAGCCTACATCAGGCAAACAGCTCTTCATGCAAAAAATCCTGTCATCCCAAGCACACTATCAGGAACTACCAGTCGGAGAGACATCAGAGCGCGACGCTCTGCTCCGACCTCTGATGACATTTGTCTATCCCCCCCGAAACCCCCTTGACCATGGACAACCGTTTCAAAATGGGGTTACAACACACCATACCCTATCGAACGAGCTAAAAGAAATAGTAGACACTAAACCATGCTTGGAATATTTATTTTCACAGCCAAAACCGTATTAAACAAACCAACCAGAGATAATAGTGTTGTAACTTCAGCACAACTTACAGTGAAGAATTTTCCATGGTCAAAAAATCATACAAAACACTTACCTTCTTTTATACAAGGATCCTTAAGTAAAAACACATCTTCTGTATAATGGTGTACATTAATATGTTGCAACGTCGCTTCCACCATAGGAAACATTAGTCAAAACCCTAACTAATATGTATCGAGTGCGGATAGTTCAGCAACATACTAATACCTGGTTACACCTCTTAAAAAGGCAAATTTAAGTGCGGTCAGAAAGATGCACGGTATGCAAATTCATGAAAAAGTCTGCACCTTTCAAAGCTATAAAACCTCGCACAGAATTGTTAAATATTAAAATATGTAAAACTGTGCAGTCACCATGTGGTTCTACATTATTCGTCTGCACATCGTGTCATCTGCTAATATGTCGGATGCCACATGAGAAAATGTAAAATTCGTTCTACAAGAACTGTAAATGATGCACACAAATGTGTCGAAACATGTCAATGTAGCAAAACAGTTCACCAACTTTTATTCTTTTGCTCTTTTCCACAAATAAAGGTCGGCAGAAATCATGGTTATGAAAAAGTCCCCCCACCTACAGAGGAGGCGATTGGGCGCAAAACCCTACTACGAGAAGAGGCTTTTTGGATACTTACTTTAAATTACTGAGCCGTCCACATGGTTATAACTTGCGATTTCACCGACCTAACCGGCCTCGTCTACCTCCTCATTGAAAGGTGGGTCATGCCGGGAATTCCCCCCCCTCCCCCAGATGAAGTCGGACACAAAACCCTGATGAATAACCACAAAGGAAATACAACCATACTCAATTTTCATTAGTCACCAAAACGGAGCTAAAATCATATGGTGTTATGCTTTACCAAACTTATGGCCTCTATAAAGTAGGTGGGAGTATCATTTACGATGGCCGCCACGGGAGTAACTACAAGTTGATGAGACTCCATTGTGAGTTTAACTCAGTAACTCCTCCCTCCCTCTTATGCTCTGCTCCCAGTGATGATTGTTGTATCGTGTCTGTAACAGGTTTTCTTGCTCTGTTCCCCATGTAAATGAGTGTACTGGCCCAATCACCAAAAAAACACCTGACCATACTGGATGCACTGCCAAACAACAGATACAGCCAAAAACTTAGTGGTGATACATGACCCTGCCCAGGCAGGTAAAGGACATGTTGATGTGGGACATGTGACAGCGGCCATCTTCTTTCTGGGATGGACCCGCGCGGAGAAATTACTGACTGATTAAAGGGGCAGTAGCCAGTTAATATTCATACAGTCTATGTCACAGAATTTTCTGCTAAGGGGAGCAAAAATTTATATAACAACGAACATTACAAATAGCCTGATATTTGAGTGACCCCAATCGGTATATGAATGATGCTGATTCCTGGAATACCCATTTAAGTCATACCTACCGCCTTTTCAAGATTTGCTGATCTTTTTAGATTTTTAATTGCTTTACCAATTTGTTTAATGCTGTAACACATTTTTCTGTCCCACACGGGGTTTTCCCTTTTCCCTTATACTGTGTCTTCATAGTCACTTCCTTCTTCTCATGATACCGGGGTGTTCCATTTAGACGAAATGCCCCAAGTTCCCACAGCACAAGCCAGTATGGACTAAGGATGGACTTACAAACGAGTATGGCTTTGTCTTTCCCATGTGCCACATGGTTTTTTTTTAAACATTATTGAAATTAAAAGTTAGTTTTGATGCTCCATTTGTTGATTTTTCATTATGTTTTCTTGACTTCCACATTTTTGGATCCTCGCTGGAGCTGACCTTCGTGTTTGTTCTTCCACATTGTCTCAGAGCGGCCCGACTTCTTCTCCGTGCGCCATCTCATATGGCCTTCCTCATGCGGTGAGCTGAAAGAACAAGACTTTATTTCCCTTTTGTGAACTTACCCTCCTTGTGGAGAGTAGCTCAGTGATTGCGTCGCCTATGAAAGGTGTTTGGTTAAATTATTCTAATTTCTAAGATAAGCCTTTTGGGTTGTCCTTGGCTGTAAGACCATTAATCATCAAGATGAACATAATAAACGCTTTGAAAAGTTCACCGTTTGTAATGACTCACGTTTTGAATGATTTAATGAAAAAAAAACAATTCTTGCTGATGTTCTAATTATTGAGGAAGATACTTGTAGGTGGTGAGCAGGTGGATGTTATGGGGCTTTGAACGTTAGGTGCGATTTTTCACATTTTCATAAAATCCTGCTATTGAGGGACCTGCTCAGGTTTCAAGTCACTTTGAGAGGCCTAAATAAAAATAAAACCCCATAAATTGCCCTATTATAGAAACTATACCCCTCAACGTACGTAAAACAACTTTTATGAAGTTTGTTAACCCTTTAAAGGGGTTATACGGCCGTTCTATCCAAAAATCAAAAAGTATTGCATCCCTTTTTTATGTTCCCTTCTTTAATACACCCACGTTTTTCATTTTCCCGGTTATTAGAATTAATTTTTAATACATATTTTACCTTTTATGGCTGGTGGTATGAAATGATGTCTAAAGATGGCCGCCGCGCTCCGCATGATAATATTAGTTCCCAGGATACCATACTCCCAAGGAGCACTTTTGTGCACGCCCACATCACACGCTCTTCTTCAATTGGCTGTGTAGCAGGCAGGGACAGCGTGCATGCACACACGCTGGCGAGTGCGAGCAGCGTGCACTGCAGAGAGAGCCTTCTACGCATGCGTGGCAGAAGACGCTGGTCGTTACCTTAGAGATCAGTAAGTGTAAACAGCTTTGGTTTGGCAAACTAACAATTACATTATCTTACAAACAATGAATTATTCGTAATAACTGTAAATTGGTGATTGCCAAATCTTTCTTTATTGCACCTTGTGGCTAGTAATGTCCGTGACCATACAACCCCTTTAATTGTTTTACAGGGGTTAAAACAAACTGGGAGGACGGAACCAGGTCAATACTAAGATGTCAGCAAAGGTACAGAATCATATAGCAATAGCATGGTTGGTGTGCAAAGCAGAAGTTAAATACACAGAATTAAAAAACAACGCAATAGCAATAGAGAACACAGGAGCAGTCAAGTACATAAGGCAGTTCCTAGACACACCTCCAGCAGCAGCTGTCCATCAGGCTAGTAACCCTTGCAGGACAGAGCTGCACTGCAGAGAGCAGGGTGCGGCTCAATAAATCCAGACACAGAGAAACCTAAGCCACAGTTCAAACACAAGAAACACAAACATATTAACGCCACCTATTCCGCCAAATGCGGACAGAGGGGAGTCTTGGAATAGACGTTACATGACCACTACAGGGCCATGTGTCAACCTTGGGGTGTTCAACAGGTAAAACTAGAAAAAACCAATAAGTGTTGCCTTGAAGACATTGGGGCACATTTACTTACCTGGTTCCTGCGCAATCCCCGCGGTGCGTTGTCTGCCGGAATGACCATCTGCCGCGATTCATGAAGATGCGCCCGATTTACTGCATGTGTCACTTCCTTGATGTTCGCCATCTTCCTCCCGGTGTATGTCAGTGCATTGGATGCGGCCCCCGATTTGTGTCGCGCAAAAGCCGGCGTGATTGCGACATAATCCGATCGCATGCGACGCAAACCCTCGCGTGATCCCCAAAAACGTCGGAAAACCCGACGGAAATGCGGCCGCAGGACCTTAGTAAATAAGTCGCATTGTGTAGTATAGTACACAGCGATTCGTTCTGAAATAAATAAGGTAAAGCTACAATATAATGAAAAAAATGCAGACAGGTGTGGCACCTACTTTGTCAGAAATCTGTTTGATTTACCTTGTACAATCACCTAAATTCCTTTCTTTTTCACAGCCTGTGAGTTGGCTATGGTTTAAGGATAACCTGTACACTATCTTCACTGTCGTGTGCCACTGGCCTTTACTTCAGTAGTACACAGTGCTTCCTGATCTGACTCCTAGGTCCCTTTTTTATAGTTAGTGCTATATTATAAGTGCTATATAGTATAATAAATCGATGGACAATATCATATTTAGCGCATTTCAGAGCTATAATAATCTTTTTCTGTTCTTGTATATGTAACTTCAATTGAAATAGTAGCTCCTTAATTTTCCTTAAGTAGCTTATCAGGAATTAGAATATTTCTATCAACCGATTTTTGCCCAGATAAAAAAAAAATTGAAAAGTTTCCTTTTCTAAAGTTCATTTCTATTCCAAAAATGTTGTGTTTTTTGGATATTATGTATGATAATTGGAATCGGTAACAACATTTTCCACATTTGCCGAGCAGCTTTTCAATTATCTAGAAGTATGTGCTCTGTTCTGACAGATGCTGCAGCTTGAAGAGAGCAGCCATACCAACTTAAATTAGTCACAGAGCAATGAAAATACAGCAAGCTATGTGGAAAATAGCATTAGCAATTAACGGGAGATATTGCATGTACATTCTGTAATTACTTTTTCCATCTTAGCACTTAGGCATCATTTTCAATGAAATACATGTGGCAATAAATAATGCATGTAACAATTTTACACATAAAGAACTATAATAATTTGAAGTAGCACAGCACATAAGAACCACAGAAACAGCATGTCAAAGATTAGTCAAGTGATCAGCTGATATCTGTGGGTTTGACTTCTGGAATCCCTGATGGCTACATGGCATTGATTCAATAGAACGGGAAACCAAATGATATCAGACAAACCTCTTCATTAGTGACTTTCATCTTCTTGTAATAGTCATGTGACTAGGATCCCATTATGACTTTCAGGTGGCCTAAATGTACATTTAGAAAGGGATTGTCTTCATCACAAAATATAATATAATTTTATTACTCTTATTGCCACTGTTATTTTATGTAGATTTGCCTTCTGTCCTGATAGTCCAATATGGCCAATTTCCCAAATCTGACAGATAAGCAGCAATACTTTCATTCCTTTGGAGGATCTATAGAGAAATAATCCAACTATATTTTTGCCACACTGACAGGATCAGGGAAGTTTGCTATTCTACATCGACACAGGGAGGATAAGATCTATTTACATTTCTTATACTAACAGATGTTACTGGTTATTTCACAGATTGTGTAAAATATATAAAAAAATTCCATTTTCTTTTTATATGCACTAAGAGGAATCTAGAGCTGGGGAGCTACTGACTGCAGAGCTAGGGTTGAAATTTAGGGATCAGAGCCAAGTGGAAGGAAGGTAAACACAGAAATGAGAAATTTGTGGATGGAGTGGCTTGACACATGGATTGTGACACTTGTAGCCAATGTCCTGGATATATCTGTGTGTGGTAGCTCTTGAAGCACTGGCTTGAGCTGCAGTCCTCTCCTTGTGAATCGTCCCCAATGAATGGCTTTTTCCTAACAATCCTATCAAGGTTTTCTAACCTTTTTCTAACACACTTTTTCCTTCCACTCAACTTTCCATTAATATGTTTTCATAAATCACTCTGTAAACAGCTAACTTATTTAGCAATGACCTTTTGTGACTTACCCTCCTTGTGGAGTATGTCAGTGATTGTGTCGCCTACTGACAGGTGTTTTGGGTTAATTATTCTAATTTTCTAAGATAATGACTTTTGGGTTTTCCTTGGCTGTAAGCCATAATCATCAAGATTAACATAAATAAACGCTTGAAAAAGTTCACTCTGTTTGTAATGACTCACGTTTTGAATTGATTTACTGAAAAAAAAACAATTTCTTGCTGATGTTCTAATTTATTGAGAAGAACTTGTAGGTGGTGAGGCAGGCTGAGCATGAGGTCTGTTGCTCTATTCAGTTCTATGGGATCAGCAGGAGATTGAATGGAAAGCATGCTCAGCCTGACGTTCCACCTATTTTCCTGATTGCTACAGAGTCCCGTTTTCATGATGGGGTTCACAGCTGTCAGACCATCACCGACCAGGAAGTTATACCCTATTATGCAAATTGGGGATAACTTCCTAAAGTGGGACAACCCTTTAATTATTTAAATATAGTCCTCTCTATGAGCTTGCCAACTAGACAAAAGTAGAAGGCAAAAGTAACCCTGCCATAGAAAAACATTCACAGAAAATAAAGATTCTGGCACCAGAAAACATGGAAATACTGGTAATTTATTATCTGTAATTAACTCATTTAATATATATATACATACAATAATATAACACTCCTAAAATGTAACTCAACCAAGGACCCTTTAGTGTCGGTCTACATATAACATTGGTGCTTAATAAAACGTGTGTATGCTTCCAGATCAATATCCATATATGTTGTTAGAGCCAATTGGTATAATAAATATTGTCCTTTTGTTGTCATATGCTCAATCTAGACTATAAAATCCTAAACCAGTAGCTACTGATGAAGAAGTTGGAAACTTCGAAACACGTCTAGCAAATGTTTACACCTTCTCTTTTTTATGCAAAAGGATCAGCCGATCCATAAGATTATGTATTGAAAGTAATGGAAGCAAAATTCATTCTTTATACTCGCAAATGTAAAAGCACTGAATTTTAGTGTTAAAGACTGATTCAGATGAAGCCTTGTTGAATCGAATCCTATTGCTGAAAGTTTTACTACTGTTAGTCTGGTCTCCTGTAAAAAGTGGTGCATTTCACATAAGCAATACGCATGCACAGAGACATCTAGGAAAGAACTAGCGAGACTCCATTACAAGGAGACGACAGACGCCGAACTTTGCATACAGGTCTTACAACGCACTGTGCCTACACACTTGATGCACTGAGTTTTATTCTAGTCTTGTTTCAGAAACGGTATACAGCAAGTCTTATCTTTGTCTTTGACTTTGCTTTGGACATATCTCAATATATAATTGTGCCTGGATGTTTCAGAAAACTATGTCTTGACATTTTTAAAGCCACTGTGATGAATTTTTGATTTTATTGTCTATATTGAGAATATACATCAAAAATAGAGCTGTTTGATAGAGGACCGAAAGCTACCAACAGCAACGACAAATACCACCAAATACTTGAAACAGAAAAAGGTCACGCCTTTAAAGTATATTCAAAGTCACACACTTTATTGAAACATGTAAAAACACAAAGATCAAACAGCAATAATGGACAGACTACAATGAAATACGTATAAAATACATGTGTGCAAAAGTAATCGCCATAAAGGGCATAGAGGTCAGTGCATAGTGAGATATCCCATATGAGTATAGGGCTAGAGAGTAACAGATATCACTTAGTGAATACAATATATCCAAAACACCAATGGAACATAGGTAATCTGACTGAAATAAAAGACCATACCAGAGAGATAGGACCACACGTGAATGACCCCGACACGTGTTTCACTGTCGCGCTTTATCAAGGGGAGTGTCTAGTGTCAAGAGCGTCGGCTATTTAAGCTACTGTGAACCAATCGAGTGGGTTCAGTAATGACCTCAGCTGGGTGTTAGGATAGCACGGAAGTGGTGTCATTACACCGCTGCTGCGCCTATTGCTTGCGTGTGCCCAAAAGTGTCCCGGTACAGATAATGTGCGCATGCACGAGAGAAACCAGCTCTCGCGAGACTGCACAAAGGAGAGATGGCCTGGGAATATTTTGGCGCATGCGCGCTGGGCGGCTGAAGATGAAACCGGGTACAAGGAGAGTGTGCATGCGCTGTAGCTTAAAAAGAGAAAAGAGGTAGTAGAGACTGTATTTAAGATGACTGCACCATCCCTCGTAAACCATGGAAAAATACATTCGATATAAATATTGCACACAAGCCCGGACTAAAAAATGTTTTCATATATGAACACACACAAGTAAAATGATATAATCATGATGGTGACACCAGTAAGTAGAAGATAAAAAATGCATACAATTCATAAAAATGTAATAATAATATATGAGTGACAACAACATCATTATCATCATCAATAAACAATTATGCTTTTAGTCAAAAAATGCTGTGTATACATATAAATTGGGGAGGTGAAAAAAGTGACAAAGTGCAAAGTGCAACCCAATGAATGTAAACACACGTGAAGGGGTGTATGTAAGAGTGTGTGCATGAGGACTGGAGTTCAAAACGGGGCCACATGTTGAAAAAAGGCTGTGGCTTGTAGACATCGTAGAAATTGCAAAAACTGCATGGTCCAGAGATATCTAGAAAATAGGAAAAACTTGTGAAAGATAGGACATATAACAGAGAGTTAAAACACCAATGTACGATGACCGACTAAACAACAACTAATGACTAAACACTAAAAATATTATTAAAAACCCAGAAGAATAATAGTATAGAAGTTGGAAAGACCTCATACAGATACAGAAATTACAAAAAAGGCGCAAAGCTGGGATTCTCATTGAGACCATTTGGTATGACAGTGTCCAACAGATAGATCCACTTGGTCTCCCTTTGTGCTAGAACACGTCTCCAGTTCCCCCCTCTAACATCCGTGAGCACTCTGTGATCACTCTGTCTATCCCCCTTTACCTGCTGAACAGCATTATTGCTGTTTGATCTTTGTGTTTTTACATCTTTCAATAAAGTGTGTGACTTTGAATATACTTTGAAGACGTGAGCTTTTTCTGTTTCAAGTATTTGGTGGTATATTGAGAATATGACAACAAAAGGATGATATTTATCTGGAAGCATACACACTGTTTTATTAAGCAGCAATGTTATATGTAGACCAATGCTGAAGGATCCTTGGTTTAGGAGTGTTTGATATTGTATTATTTAAAGAACGTGGTCCAATTCAAAATACAAAACAAGCTACAAGCTACACAAAATATGACATTGTATGTCTTCACTTCTAGTTTTGACACAAAGCTTACATCATCACTAAATATAAGCTGAAGGTCTAAAGTTCTAATATATTGCTTTGGGTCATTTCGGTCAAGTTTGATTAATCCCATCTGTTTTATGTATATCCTGTCTGTGCACTCTGTACTCACGGTTAATTTCAATCTTGGATGTCATCTTCGTCCACTCCCACAGTGACAGACCACCGATATAGACACGGGGCTTTCTGGCTCATTTGGCCACTTGCCTGCGTGTGATTGGTGTGATGGTTTCAGATCATTGCAGGTAGCGTTCCTGTGTTTTATTATCCAAATAGGGCTATTTTTCCAGTCCAAATGGAATCTGTTCACTATTTGCTTCGAAGGTTAAAGTTTCTTATCAGGAGCAGTTGAAAAAGGCTCAGGAAAGCCAAAACGCGTTCGGAATGTTTATAAAAGAAATCTATCTCCTACCTCGATGTCCGGGACCTCTTTTCTTTAATGGATATATGTTTTCCACAAGCACTATCTTAGAGTGCGGTCCACAGTTAGGAAATCTCTTAACGGATTAAATTATGCAATATGAAACATTACTGTCAGTATAAACTCCTTAGCTATACGCGTTTCGAAGTGCTTACTTATCCCTACTGAGCTACTGAGGAAAAAGTGAAGCCACCTATCATTAAACACCGCATTAGCCAAAACCACCTTATAGAAATAGAAGAAGTCAGAAGTAAAGGCCTTACTATGTGTCCTTTAGTCCTCCTGGTACAGTAAACTTTAAAGGGGTTAAAATATATAGGGGCAGATTTACTTACCCGGTCCATTCGCGATCCAGCGGCGCGTTCTCTGTGGTGGATTCGGGTCCGGCCGGGATTCATTAAGGCAGTTCCTCCGACGTCCACCAGGTGGCGCTGCTGCGCTGAAGAGCATCAGAACGCGCTCAAGTTCACCGGCCTATTCCTAGTGAAGGTAAGTGCAAGCTCCGCAACACTTTTTTTGTTTTAAATGCAGCGTTTTTTTTCCGACTCCAGACACGCCCCCCGATTTCCGTCAAGTGCATGCCACGTGCCAAAGTGCCACAATCCGATCTCGTGCGCCAAAATCCCAAAGCAATTCAGGGGAAATCGGCGCAAATCGGAAATATTTGGGTAACACGTTGGGAAAACGCGAATCGGGCCCTTAGTAAATGACCCCCATAGTGTCTTATTGTGTGAAATTTGTGGATCTATGTTGCTAAGTGCCCACAAATTGTTATTAAATCAGAATCACGTTCTACCTTTAATTATAAGGGGACTCACTTTTCATTAGGTTGCACATCCATATGAGATTTAATTTACATGCAGTTGAAATTATTATTGTTGCTACAATAAATTAGTCGTCTGCACTGCTAAAACAAACATGATATTACACTTTGTAAAATAAGAATCTATGCTAGTCGTGGTGATGAAAGGTATTTAGTATTTTATCCAAGAGGTATAAATGTATCAATGTAAATTTTTATAACTACTTTTAAATCATCAGCCATGTATGAATTTTTGCATATTCAGACAAAAAATGTAGAAAAAAATTTATTTTCTGTTCCACTATGCACACCATTGGATATAGTACACAGCTTTAGTCACCAATTGTGTGTGGCTCCAGCACAATGCTATTTTTGGTAAACGCAGTCTACAGCTGCTATACTTCTACAGCTGCTTGACTACCATTTAGATTTGTAACAATGGGAAGGAGGTCAATTTTCTAAATGAAAGTGAATGAAAATTTCTAAACATTTAACAAATACAGTTATAACATATAATTATGTCCATTATCAGTTCTTCAGAGAAGAATTCCTTTATATAGTTTATTCTATACAAAGAAAATCCAAGAAACAGAGTGTTAAAAAACTTGCAGAAACTATAAAAAGAACACTCACTGAACAATCACGATAGCCTCTTAGATAAACAGATGGTAGACATTAGTCTGGATCTGATATTGCAACTAGGGCATTATCTCCAGAAGCCAATGTTCTTCATGTCTGTATACATTTGTAAAGTACTTTTCATCTATTATCACGTTTATTGAGAACCATTACATCTAAACCTTTGGAATCGCAGGAGCTGAGTTTCTTAAAGTTTCTCTTAAATTGACTCTGAATTTCCTTATTTTCCATTATACAACTCTTCATGCTGCGACTGCACCTTATGGGCAAATATTGCATTTAAATGGGTTTAGCCAAGAAAGAAAGGTGCTCATCTCTCAATCTCCTAACTTCATAATGATAACTTTTAACCCATTACTTTGCAAAGCGTAAAATGTGTGGGTGTGGCCTATCTGACATGGAGCAGACACTTCCTGATCCTTGTGTCTGCAGCACTCGTGCAGTTGAACCTCCTGCTGCCGCTGCCTGTGCTGACATTTTCAAGAGGGGAAGCCGTGGCGGAGGGGGGAGGCAGTGTAAAAACCTTACAACATCATCAATACTGTTTCTGAATACACCTTCAAGCCTTTCTGTCGGACAACCATGAACATTATGTTAGGTCTAAATTAAATCCATATTCCTGGTATCGCCTTTTGTTGCTATGACAAACTCCTTCACATCGCCAAGTCACCACATCACCACCACTTCAACATACTCCCTGCAGAGCATCTCACAACACATAACCGCCACCACTCCAACATACTCTCTGCAGAACATCTCACCCGCACATCTCCGCCAACATTCCACCACACACCATCCAGAGCATCTCACCCACATATCACTGCCAGCACACACGCTGCAAAACATCTCACCCACAAATCACCGCCACCACTCCAGCACACACCCTGCACAAAATCTCACCTGCACATAAGTACTAGCACATCACTACTATAGTCACTACTATAGTCACTGTTTCCCAGAATTCCAACCCTTCCCCAAGGTTCACTATAACAATCCTCCCTACTACCATCCCCCACACAGTTCCCTTACTATCCTCTCCATCACTTGCTGTCCCCATGATTACCCCTGTGTCCCCCTCATTACCTGCTACCTCCTCTGTGCCTACTGTCTTATTCTGGCTGTACCCCTGTGTTGTTGTTCTCAGGGCTGCGTCAGATGGGGACTTGTTCCTCTGGCCGGGGTGTGCTGCTCAGGCTGGAGGCATCTCTCACTCATAGAGGAGACGCACAGCTCTCGCCTTGTCTTTGGGACTACAGCAGATGGGGTCACTGCATTTGTTCCAGCCGGGGCGTGCTGCTCAGGCCGAAGACAGCTCTCCCCAGCTACACCACTCTTGCCTCCTTTATGAGTAGTTTCCCCCTCTGCACACATAGCAGCAGGGTTGGAGCAGCAGAGGACGTTGCCCAAGGTAGTGGCAGAAACTACAGCCAGAAGATGAAATGCATGGCGCCGCACCGCCTTCTCCTGCATGGACATAAATGAACACTGTATTAACAGTGAATTAGAGAATGTATCATTTTGTTATCCTGAGTACATGCAAGAAAGTTGTCTTCGTGGGATTACCCCGTTAAGGTCCAAGTCCTTTTTTCAATTCCTACATTCCAAAAGCCATGCCTTTTGTTTTTTTCCCATTTATAGCGCCATGTGAGAGCTTGTTCTCTGCAGGAGAAATTGTTATTCCCATGGCACCATTTATTATCCAGTGCAAGGTACTGGAAAGCTTGAAAAAAAAATAATTTAATTTTATAGCTTTCACTATGTGAAATGATACTTCCACTTTATTCATTTGGTCAGTACATGGAAATAGCAATTTTATATAGATGTGTATCTAAATATCTTTAACAGAATAAAAACTCTGCCCCATAAAATCTTTATATACTATATATATATATATATATATATATTGAATATAAGCCGACCCGAATATAAGCCTAGGCTCCTAATATAACCACAAAAAATGGGAAAACTTATTGACTCTAGTATAAGCCGAGGGTATGAAATGTATTGGTCACAGTCTCCCTGAATAATGAAATGCATTAGTTAATGCAGCATTGTTAAATTGCTCACAACACATTAAAAGCAGAATCCTATTAACAGGTTGTAGGTTTACTACACCACGTTAAGCCACAGTTCAGTTTGTTTAGATGTTAATGTGCAGATATAACAGTCCTTGTATGCACACACGTTAGGAGCATAGACAGACAGTGTCAGGACTACACTTGTTCTAATTGAGCAGTCAGTTTATTATGTCCTGCAGATAGTGAGCAGTCTAGTTGCTCAGCAGGGAGTAGTGTATCTAATTGTTACAAGATTTGTATAATAGTTGGTAAAGTTGTAAGTGCAGCTAAAACACACTTCAGGTACCTGCAGAATCAGCTTCTCTGCTGTAATTGTCTCTTGGCTGCACACATACACACACAGCTGCTGTAGCTGGGACTGCTCTTCCCCTCTGCAGACACAGAACCCCTGTATTTACACTGCAGTCTCACTGCTGACCTGACCTGCTGACCTTCCTGTCTGCTTGATGCTCCGTATGTCCTCCTTCCTAGGCTGGCAAAAGCAGGCTGTTTGCAGGCTCACCCTTGCACGTGCTTAAGCTCCGTCCTTGTGAGCAGCAGCTCGTCCCTTCCTCCCCCGCTCTGCCTCTCTGCCAGCCTTCTATCCGGGGTGATTGAGCTTCCAACACCCTGCTGACATAACTGCCTGGCTCCCTCACACAGTGTCGGACTGGCCTGGGCCCGGGTATTCCCCGGTGGGCCCCAGTCCCAGACACCCAGAGCCGGACTGGTGCTATTGGAGCACCAGCGCCCTGACCCGGACTATTTTGCAGAGGCCCCGGTCTGGCGCTCCAATAGCCCACAATACTATAGTGCTCGATACGGCCGTTTCCGGCCGCACGAGCACTATTATTAGAGCGATGTGGCAGGAAGAACAACCCCGGCACACATCGCTCTTTGAACTTGGATGCGCGGCTGCGTGATGACGTCATCACGCGGCCGCGCACTTCTTCCTGCCCGGCCGCGGCAAGAAGGATGAAGACGCGGGAGCCAGAGGTGAGTACAAGATTTTTTATTTTAACTAACAGCAGTAATAGATGGTGGGGCCCGGGGGCTGAATATATACAATTGTTAATTCATTATTATATTATTATAATTAATAATACATTATAGAGGGCAGTATATTCAGTAATTCATTATGGGGGACAGTATATTCATTAATTATGGGGGGCTGTATATTCAGTAATTGTGGGGGGGCATTATATTCAATTATCATGGGGGCAGTATATTCATTATGGGGGGCAGTATATTCAATAATTCATTATGGGGGGCAGTATATTCAGTAATTCATTATAGGGGGCAGTACATTCAATAATTCATTATGGGGGGCTGTATATTCAGTAATTCACTATAGGGGGCAGTATATTCATTAATTATGGGGGACAGTATATTCAGTAATTCATTATAGGGGGCAGTATATTCAATTATCATGGGGGCAGTATATGCAATAATTCATTATGGGGGGCAGTATATTCAATAATTATGGGGGCAGTATATTCAATAATTCATTATGGGGGGTACCAGTATATTTATTAATTAATTAAGGCCCAGTATATAAAATGGTTGACAAGGGCGGGGAATTAAATAATAAATTGAAAGGGGGCCCAGTATATTAAGAGTGTGGTCACATGTATCACTAACGCTGTGTTTTCCAGCACAGGGCTAACCTTCTAGTGTAAGACAGCTCTCAGAGTATGCACTGTTATATCTATAGGGTCAGAGAGCTGGGGGTGACTTGTCTATGTGGTGCGGAACGCCATAGTAGGGTTATTGTCATCCGTTCTTCAGCATTTTCAGGTTTTCAGCATTTCCTTATTGGAAGGGGTAACTCTTATACTATCCCTAACCACAGCCCAGTTACCAGCAAAAAGCCCAGGACACCAGGGGTAACTCTTATACTATCCCTAACCACAACCCAGCCACCAGCAGAAAGCCCGGGACACCAGGGGTAACTCTTATATTATCCCTAACCACAGCCCAGCCACCAGCAGAAAGCCTGGGACACCAGGGGTAACTCTTATACTATCCCTAACCACAGCCCAGCCACCAGCAGAAAGCCCTGCAAACCAGGGGTAACTCTTATACTATTCCTAACATTAATGCCCTGAGATAACATCACCACTGCAGCCCCTGTACACAAACCAAGAGCCGAGCACTAGCAGAGAGGGAGGGAAAAAGGGATTACATTATCCTAATTCTCACTGCCCCGGTAGGGCTTAGAAATTCCCTTATCCCAGAATATTTCTATGTAGTAGAAGGTGGGCCCCCAAAATCAATTTCACTGGTGGGCCCCAGGTACCCCAGTCCGACCCTGCCCTTACACATGCTGTATCAGGGGTGCTTTTTTATACTAACTCGAGTATAAGCCAAGTAGGGCTTTTTCAGTATATGGTATATATATATTGTAGCTGTATGTATATTGTATATTCTGACACCTGTAACTTCCGTATAACTTGGGGTATGGAGCTAAGTAAGGAGTCATTTTAAGGGAAAAGCTGATATTTTCATTGATGTTGAAATTTTGAAAACTGTACAAAAAAATTTATTTTTTTAGGGTCTGATACAATAAACCTATACAATAAACTGCAAAACAACTGCAACACACAATTGTCACCCTAATAACCTAACATAACCTATAACCTGTGATGATCAGTGCCAGCATCTATCAATATCTCACGTATGTTCTGGAAGAACAACGTTGCTGTCAAATTCCCTGCTTGCTTTGCTGGTCTGGGAGATAGAAGTGGTTTGCTCCGCTGGCTCTTAGGCCATCTCATTATCCAGCTAAAAAGCTATCCTTTTGGCTGAATTCCTCTACCACTGATTCAGCATGGATATGAGTTGCTTGACCTTCTGCTGTGTTTTCTAACCATTCCTTGCCTCCTCATTCTATTTGGTGGTGACCTTGGTTGGTACCTTTGACTTTTCTTAATTTGTGATTTTGTTCTAGGATAGCTGTCCACGTGAAATGTGTCCTCTGCAAAACTTCAAATATCAATTTTGTACATTAGATAATAGAGGTTAATACTTAAAAAAAGCTTAAAACTTTTAATAAAAGTTTTTACATTGCAGTTATATTGTGCAGTTGAAATCCCAGCTCGTTGAAACCAATCTGTGTTAGTTGAGGTCTCAATTCTTTAATCCAAAAAGCAAATCCCTTTTGCAGGCTATATATAAAATCTTACATAACCACCAGAAAGCCATTCACACTTGATGTCAGAATTTTCCTCTGAAAATTTTGAACACCTTGTCACTTGTCTTCCTGTAGGAAAACACTGCAAGGACAAACCTGTCTTATTTCAGGAATATTTTAAAATGTATGCAGTTATTTGTCACTCTTTACAAACAGTACAGTAAATTCATACAAATAGCATTTACTATAAGAATTTATAATTGAATGAATATATGTGAGAAAGACCATCATCCTCCTTTCACTTCTCTGAGCATTGTCTTCGCAGAGCTGTCATGCAGTGAGCTTTGTAACTGATCTCTGCTCTTGCATGGATTTACCTGTCAACAATAGTGGAATCCTATTTTTAGCTAACAAGTCATTGACCTTTTTTAATCTGCATGAATGTCAAGTGGCGCACCTGAGTCACTATTCTACTGTCATTTAAGAAGCCCTTAAAACAATTTATGTTGTTTCTTTTGTATTTTCAATGAATATTTTTTTAATTGCAATTATAATATAATTGTTTTCATACTTTTGCATCTTCCTTGAAGACTTTCACAGCATTGTTTTATAAACCTCAATATAGTTCTTCTGAAAATATTTGAATGAGCATGTACGATATGATTCAGGTACCTAATAGGATTATTCCAAATCTGTTTTTTTTTTTATCCAGAAATAGCTTCACATCTGTCCTTGGTCAAGTGCAACTGCAACGCTAGACAAAACCAGCAAATAACAGTAGCCTTGTTTCTGGAACAAGAAAAAAGGAAGGATATTTTCTTGCTAATATATTTAATGCATTAAAACATAAACATAAGTGGCAACTATGCTTTGGTATCATCCTCATTACAGGCCAGTTGGAGGGTGGGTGTGGCCGGTGGAGATGGGGTGTACCTGACCCCGCACTTGCACACTCGCTGCAGCTGGCAGGCCGGGCTGCTCAACCATCTGCACTGCAGAGGAACTTTGGTCTGCCTAGCCATTCGCTTATATGTAATGTACCACTTTATATAAGCTGGAAAGGATGTGTCGGCAGCAGCAGGCAGTTGTGGAATTACAGCTCAAGAACACTCCATGTGTTGAAGTAGTGACCACAAGCTCTTCACCACCAATAACTGAGACTCCATGAGGGACATTTGATCAGTGAAAGTTGGTGGCATATTGGAAGCGGTGCATCACTGAGGCCATGAAGGAGGATGTAATGGTGGCAGACAAGGAAAAAAGGGAAAAACAGGTGCCAGACCATTCCACACAAAGATCGCAGGGTGGGTTCTCAGACCGGTGGTCTGCTACTGCACTTTTCAGTCAGGTAACAGTGTTGGAGCAGGAAGATGCGAAGTTACCTAGAGCAGCTTACAGGCATCCCTGGAGCATGGCTGGGAAAATGCAGAGTAGGAGGTCGAGGTTCATGCCCATAGCGAGCTTGGGAAACATGCACCACTATATGCTCCGGTGCAACTCACTGACACCTGTGTTGTACGAATACTCAACAGTACCGAATACTGGATGGCCACCCTGCAGGATCCATGGTACAAGGATACGATAGCATCCTTCACTCCAATACTATAGCATGAGACTAAAGCGAAGGAATACAACCATACTTTGGAAAAGGCACTACTGGCCAGGTTCCTATGTGACATAGAGAGCTCAGTAGTAGCACAAGGTGGAGGGGTAGGAAGTCTCCAATACAGCCGGAACACTAAAAAAGTCAGCATGGCAACAATGTGGTAAGCCATGTTCACTTTATTAAATCTACACCACCATCGTAGTACCAGGAGGTAGAATGGGACTCACATGTTGGAGGATTTTCTGTGCACATCTCTCCTTGTCAGTTCAATTTCTGGGTGGGAAAATTGTAAATGTGTCCAGAGCTTGCTTTCTATACATCGCAGGTGCCATCCTGCCCTACTGCTAGTGTGCTGTTCAGCACCTCTAGTGCTGAAGATGTTAAAGCCCTTGCATATCCCCACACCAGGGACAATCTGACTGGTGCTGAGAGACTGGCACTATCCTGGCTTTGTTCTAGCCGAGATTAAGTAGTGAAGCTGGCGGACAAGGGGGTAATTGGGTGGTGATGACTGGAACCTATTATGTACAGAAAGCCAACAGGGAAATGGGGGATACAAATACATACACATTGTTAAAATCGAACCCCACATTGAAATTTCAGACCCATCTCCGCTCTTTCCTCAGGTGGAGTGTAGAAAGTGGAGTACTCTCTGATAGGAATGCAGAGAAGTTGTTTCCCCTTCTCCGAGATATCCTAATTGGTATTGCCTACCCAAAGTGCACAAAACACTTCTCAACCCCCATGGATGGCCCATTGTTGCGGGTATCGGATCCTTAACCGAGACCATCTCTCAGTACCTCGACTGGCTCCTCAGAACCCTTTTGAGAGGTATTCCCTCCTATTTGAAAGATACAAGTGATTTTTTGGAGGCCATATTGAGTGGTGGGAGAGTTTATAGCCAGTTTCTGCGTATAAGAAGGCTAAATAGTACTGAAAATGGTTTTAGGACACAAGTGCTAGATCTTAAGTCCAGATTGAGAAAACGGGGCTACCCCTAAAAGGTGATTGAAACCGCTTTAACAAAAAAGTGGAAAGAGTCTCTCAGGATCAAAAAATGGAATATGAAAGGACAGGTGTCAGAAATAAAAATAAGAACAAAAAAAGACAGCAGAACAATGAAAGGTTCGCATTTTCGTTTGGATTCAGTCCACATGAGAATGCGATCCAGGCTGCCATCCATAAAAATTGTGATATTCTAAGAGAGGACCGGTTATCTCTTTTAGGAGAAGTAAAACCATTAAGAATCATTAAATGAATAGTCGTTTTTCAACACCACGTGGTACATGGCTGGAAAAAGGGATCCCAAAAGGGAATTTTGATGTGGGTCATGCAACTTCTGCAAGTTTAATAGTCAAGCTAAAATTATTAATCTAGGAGGAAACACATGGAAGGTTAACTCTTTCATCACTTGGCGGACCACATTCATGGTATACATTTTATGGTGCCCATGTAAGCGATTTTACATTGGCAAGGAACCTATTTGTACGTTTTAGCGAGCACTGTAGATCCATTGAAACGGGTAATGGTTGTAGAACATATAATAGAGCAGCATGGAGGGAACCCAGGGGTCTTACAATTTGCTGGATTAGAGAATGTAGAGAGTAACCCACGGGGAGTAAATAGAGAAAATGACTTACTACGCCAAGAGGTAAAACATATTATTTGATTTGATGCTATGGGTAGACTGGGTCTCAATGATAGGAAGGAGTGTATTCCTTGGTGCGGATTAAATTTAGTGACTAAATGAATTGTGTAATGCATTAAATGTAACAACCTACCTTGTACGTTGCAAATGGTATATATTATCTTTGTTGTTATGTTACCCTATCAACAGCCACGGGGGGCGTGTATGTGTGCGTGGCTCCTGGAAGCGCGTCACTGCTGGGTTTGCGGTGATCGCGTCACACGGGAGGCGTGTACATATGGGCTTCCCCTGGTGACACGCCGTTTGTAGGCTTGATAAAGTACCCATTTGGCGGGAAACGGCCCGTCGCCTGTCGCGATCTGATACTTGTCTGTGTTGCCACTCTGTGTAATAAAGGATTGAACACACCTTTGGAGAGTGCTGCCCCACTATTTTCTATATGTTCGACTGGATGCTTTATGTGAGAATCGGAGCAGAGCACGTATAATGCGTTTTAATTTTTGTAAATGTATGAAAACATTACAAAATTTAGTACTCCCATAATCACACCCCCAAAGAATAAAGGTGTGTCTTTTTTCACAAATTTCACTGCATTTGAAATTTTTCCCACTTTCCAGTACAGGACATGGAATATTAAATACAGTCACTGAAGGACACATTGCAGAAGTTTCCATACATCTGCTAACTTATAAGAAGACACGAGTGCAGAACGGTGTTATTCACAATGTGAAGAACAATGGGGCAGATTTACTTACCCGGTCATGTTGCGATCCAATTTTTTTTAAATACAGCGGTTTTTCCGAATCCGTCGGGTTTTCTTATGGCCATGCCGCCCAGATTTCTGTCGTGTGCATGCCGGCGCCGATGAGCCACAATCCCATCGCGTGCGCCAAATTCCCGGGGCAATTCAGGGAAAATCAGTGCAAATCGGAAATATTCGGGTAACACGGCGGAAAAGCGCGATTCGGGCCCTTAGTAAATGACCCCCGATATGTGTGAAGGTTCTTCACATATATTGTTCTTCACATACTATTGTAAAGAACACCGTTCTGCACTCGTGTCTTCTGATAAGTTAGCAGATGTACGGAAACATCTGCAATTTGTTCTTCAGTGAAGAACACATTGCAGATGTTTCCGTACATCTGCTAACTTATCATAAGACAATTTGTATTGACTTGAGCAGTTCCCGAGTGGGCGAAATACTCGTCCGAGCAACGAGCCATTTCGAGAACGCTAACACTCGAACGAGCATCAAGCTTGGACGAGTATGCTCACTCATCTCTATTCTTGACTAATGTAATTTTGTGCTGTTCAAATTTTTTGTGATATTTGACTATACTGAGGGTATTTACACATTGAAAGGTTCTACGCTTAATTGACCACTCTATCGCTATACAATTCCTTTTATTCCTAGCTGCCATATTGAATTTTATTACAAAAAATGGACCTATTGTCACGGCAGGGAGTTTATTGCTCAAAAGGACACAAAGCTTCCACTGGCAGAAAAAGATTACCCATATCCAGACAAAAATGTGTATAATAACACGTTATAAAACACACTTTTATTATTCACAAAACTAAAAAATGTGTAGTAGCATTGCTACAGAGTGCTCTATGGGAAATATGCTAAAAGCACAGTGGGGTAGGCTCAGTGAGTCAAAAATTATTCACTCATTAATGTCGCATTGTCACATAGGGGCAGTTGTGCGACATGCGACCTCTGGGACATAAATGTTACGTAACTTGTGGGGCAACAGACTCCACTAGAGCAACAGCGTAATTTGTAACACTGAGGGAGCTGGGCCTAAGGTGTTGTGATAGGTATATACTTGTCAACAAACACTACACTAGACCAGCACATAGTGTCATATAGACATCTCAACTATATTTGTATTTAGAGGTTGTAGACCAGATATTGCTGACCCTCTAATAGTGTGTATAGATTATCCATTCAGTATGACCTAAGCCCTGCACTACAAAAGGACAGCGGCTGGGTCGTATCCTAATATTCACGCTGTGCTGTCCCTAAGAGATCGATACTCGCTGGCCATGTCACATAAACTGACTCTAACCACACTGCTAGTTAAAATTAGGTATGCACTTTAGCCACCCAACATGTTTCACCAGCAAGCTGGCTTCATCAGGGGTAGGGCTATTAGTGTTTGCGGTGTGAGAACGCCGAACATATAAAGATAAAACCCCTCCCAGTTACCATTCTGGAAGCCAATGGGGACAGAGGTAGAAGACCATCCACCACACTATGGAGACCATGGAGGCTGTAGTTAGCTAGGTACAGAGTCTGGCTCAGATGGTTCAGAATCTGGCTGAACCTGTACAACAGCACAAATAGCACCTTTCTTTGATTTCAGGCCAGTCTGTGTATGAGACTAAGGTTAAACTACACGATCTCCTCAATTTCAGCCTTAGGGGCATGGCTATGGAAGGACTGCGGTATGGGACACCGGGAGAGCCAGACAAGGTGGGAACATATTTATTCCTTTAACAAGCCCACCCAAGCCCGGGTACAAGATTTTCTTAACAACTGGACAACCCCTTTAATATCCAGTAGAAGTGTGGAAGGATTATGGTAGATATGGTTGAAAAATAAACAGCTTCATTAAGTCCTACTTATAATCACACATGGCTTCTGCTTCTTGATGTATTGGGGCAGGCAGCTTCACAGCGTTTAGGCTAGGGCCTGGCGTAGAAAAAAGCGCAGCCAGCAACAACTTCCTGTGGATAAGAGTTCCACAATATTAACTGATCTTACAGTAAAGAATCCCCGTCTATGGTAATGGTAGAACCGCTTCTCCTCTAGGCAAAGATGATTACCTCTGTGCTTACCTCTCCGCATTACCAAGCTGGCTCTGGCGGTCCAGCAAGCGCGTCCCCACACGCCGGCTTCCAGAGATTTTAAGGGCGATCTTGCCAATAATTGCCGTTGGCCGGCTGCCAATTCTGATAAATTCTCAGCCCCTTCCTGTTTTCCCTGACGGATTTTTGTGCCTCGTTGCCATTAAGAAAGCTTGTTCCTATGTCCTCTTCGTTTATAGAGATTTCCCGTTGTGTCCTCTATTCCGTTCCTGACTGCGACCCCGTGCTGCCTGTCCTGACCTTCCACTAAGTCCCTGACTCTGATTCCGTGCTGCCTGTCTCGACCTCGTGCCTGTCCCGACCACGAATTCCCCTTATGATTCTCTACTCCGCCTTAGCCGCCACCACAGAAAAAGTTGCACCTGTTGAACGACCTTGTGGTACCATGCCGCAACAAGTCCAACCCTCTTCGCGGCGGGCTCTGGTGAAAACCCAGTGCCACTTAGACTCCGGTCCCAGGTGTCGGCTTATGTCATCGTCCGCGGTGGTCTAGAGGATCCACTACCACTGATCCTGACACACAGTATCTGAACCCAGTCTGTATCCCGTAGTTGGGGAAGTTAAAAAGTTAACGTTTTTGCTTTTCCAGCCTGTATTTGCTTTTCACAGGATAAAAATAATTATGCTTTAATCACTGTTCCCAAGGGTTTATTGGAAAGTGACATATTGGACAATTTCTACATTGTTAGAAAACACAAGATGCAACAAAGCATTACTTCTTGTGGGATCTTCTACAAACTGTCCATAAAATTTATCAAAAAGTTAATAAAATTACTCTCCCTTTTACAGAGGAAGAGTTGCCCTATATTGGCTATTGTGCCAATGCTCTATATATATTGGCTGATGTTGGGGCATTATTACTATATTGTCTACAGTAGGTGGGCACTGTCACTATGTAAAGTAATTATTATTATTCTATATGTTGTACTAAGGGGACATAAGTGACCCCCATGAAGACAGCCTTATGCTATGTTAGATTAGGCTTGGTTCTGATGCTGTAACCTTGGTTCTGGAATTATATCTATGTAGTTTCTGGTTTATGGTATCATATCGATGTTTTAAAGGGAATCTACCATCCCGATTCTACCTATAAAGGTAGAAGGGGTGGTAGGTGGATGAATGGGACGTGGGGATAGCCCTTTTTTGGGCTAATCCTCACGTCCCGGGTGTCTTTTAGAAAACTTTATTGGAGGCATATGTACATTTTTTCATGCGGCTACTGGGGCGTGGAGTAGCCACGCGCAGAACGCAGGCCTTCGGATGCGCATGTGCATGCGCAGAAGGCCGCAGATGCCGGGGGACCAGGACGAGGTCCAAAGATTAAATGGTAGGCGGAGTAACGTGGCTACTGGGGCGTGGAGTAGCCGTGATTAGTAGCCTCATGTCCGGCTACTCCACGCCCCAGTAGCCGCATAAAAAATTTTACATATGCCTCCAATAAAGTTTTTTAAAAGACACCCGGGACGTGAGGATTAGCCCAAAAAAGGGCTATCCTCACGTCCCATTCATCCACCTACCACCCCTTCTACCTTTATAGGTAGAATCGGGGTGGTAGGTTCCCTTTAAGCTTGATTTTGATGCTGTTTCTATGTTGTAATCCTAGTTGTGTTATGATATCTATATGGTAAGATTGGTTTTGGTACTGTCCACATGTAATATATTTACTCACTTTAAATTTTATTTGTGCAACAAGTTTAGTTATATACATTTTATTGCAAACATGCAAACTTTAGAAAGTAGTGATGCCACAATCTCTACAGCCCCGTGCCCTTTATTGTCTTCAACTTATACAAATGCCCCATATTGAAAACTAATGTGTGCAAGGATCTGGGGGGACTATGTTTCAGATCTTTGCACTGGGACCACCTATGGAAGTGATGCCGAACCTTTTAGCAGCCAAGTGCCCAAACTGCAATCCAAAACCAGCAATAACTTATTGCTCCCTGTTCTTCAACAGCTTTCAATCATATTGGCCTCCTGGAGGACAGCAACATAGTAGAAAAAAAGATGGAAAATTTGCATCATTTTAGCTTCTTTCCAGTGTCCCTGTGTACACAGAGAATCGTAGGGCAGCAGGAGGTCCTCCAAAGTAAGTAGTAAAGTAAGTATCCCTTTAATATGACTGAAAAGCAGCATCTTTTAAGTTGCATGGAACTGCAGGAAGATTCTTTGAGTTCTGTCTGATGCGATGGCCCATGTGCCCACAGAAAGGCCTTTGAGTGCCGCCTCTGGCACCCGTGCCATAGTTTCGGCATCGCTGACCTTTGGTTTAAATTGCCACTTGTGTAAAAAAAAAAAAAAAGCACAGTCAGCCTGTTGTTTGCAGGGCCAGATATTGCACATGTTTGTGCACAAGAAGCCTTACCTTGGTGATGTGACTATCACACTAGTAATAGTTCAGTAACAGTGTAAGATCTGGTGCAATTGAACAGTGTCAATGATCCATGTGTGGCCCCGGAACCACAAATTTTTCCAACACACTACACGATGTACAAAATATACTTGTCTAAGAACTCAATGTACTGTCCAATGAAGCCCTTCTTGTAAATTGGACATATGTTATAATTAGTTTTCTGTCATCTGGCCACTTCATAACTGGCTCTTTGGTGACCAATAACCTTTCTGTTAATTATACAGCCTGGCTCTACGCTCGGCTAGTCTGAAATATTTATTCTCCACAGCTAAATAGCCACATTATGAAAACAGACTTTGGATTAATAATTCAAAATATTTCATCACCAATGCCAATGTTTCTTGTAGTGCAAAATCACAGCAGCAACTGTCATGTGAACATCTAAAACAAGCCTGAACAAATTGATAGAGATACTGCCACCTACTGGCTGCTTTCCTTGCAGCACGCCTTTCCTTGTCATTACTGAAACTCTGAAAAACCAAATTAACGTTGTGCTATCTTTTTATACATTTAGTTTACAAAAATCATAAAAACTTCAGTCTTTTAAAGGACTAAAAATACACTTGGTAAATAGAAAATGTGTATTGTATTTTAAAATGCTTTACAACAACTGAGGAGAGGAGATTTGTCTAATTACATTGCAGTTAAAATTGACATTTTTTAACATGGTTTAACAAATACAAACATTAATGTGATATTAAAATATGCATTGAAATCAAGTTAAAATTGTGTTTTGTAAACACAAATGTTTACAGCAATGTAATTAGGCAAATCTCCCCTCCTCAGCTGTGGTATTGTGTTTCAAAACACAGTGTAAACGCCATGTGTCAACACAGCCTCAGCCTCTACTGATCTGGCAGTATATTATATCATATGAGAACAACAAATTGGACAGGTTGGGGGTCTTAATATACATAGGTTAGTGGGCGGCAAAATCGGCATTTTCCCAGGACTCCCTGTCCTAAAGTGGCTGCCTGCACGTGGACTTTTGTGGGCAGAAGATGTATTTCTCCTTGAATGGTTAAAATCCCGGGAGAAGATGCTTATCATCTTTCTCCTGTCTACACATCTGTCATCCATCTGTCTAGTTATCTATCTCCTATAATTTGTCTATTACCTATCTGTATATGTCTATCTTACCATTCATCTATCAAATTTTTTTGTCTATCTATTTAATTATATAAAGATGATTAGAAAATATAGTCCAGACCTTTGTCCTCTAGCTGTTAATATGTCGAGGTAATCTGTAGACATTTCACCCCATGCTTCCAGAAGACCCTCCCACTAGTTGGATCTGCTTGATGGGCACGTTTTGCATACCATACAGTCAAGCTGCTCCCACAACAGCTCAATGGGGTTGAGATCTGGTGACTGGGCTGGCAACTCCATAACAGATAGAATAACAGCTGCCTGCTTCTTCCAAAAATAGTTCATGCATAATTTGGAGGTGTGCTTTGGGTCATTGTCCTGTTGTAGGATGACAATGGCTCCAATCAAGAGTATAGAATGGCGTGTCAAAATGGAGTGATAGCCTTCCTTATTCAAAATCCCCTTGACCTTGTACACATATCCTACTTTACAACCACCATAGTAACCCCAGACCATCACATTGTCTCAACCATGCTTGACAGGTGGCGTCAGGTACTCTTCCAGCATCTTTTCCGTTGTTCTGCATCTCAAAAATGTTCTTCTGTGTGATCCAAATACCTCAACCCTAGATTCGTCTTTCCAGAACACGTTTTTCCAATCTTTCTCTGTCCAATGTCTGTGTTCTTTTACCAATAATACTCTTTTCCTTTAATTAGGAAGTAGTACACACTGTTGTAGGAAATCTTCAGTTTCTTGGCAATTTGTCGCATGGAATGACCTTCATTTCTAAGAACAAGAATAGGCTCTCGAGTTTCACATGAAAGTTCTTTTTTTCTGGCAATTGTGAGAGTATCATAGAACAAGCAAATGTGAAACTCTATATTCTCAACCAGCTCAAAGGAAGGTCAGTTTTATAGCTTCTCTAATCGTCCAAACTGTTAAACTATGCTAGCATACTTGAACAAGCATTTTCAAGGGTTTTCTAAACATCCATTAGCCATTGTGTTTGCTAACTGTGTACAATGTAACATTAAACCACTGGAAATGGGCCTGTATACACCTGTGTAGATATTGCATTAAAAACCAGACATTTGCAGCTAAAATAGCCATTTACTACTTTAACAATGTATAGAGTGTACCGTATATACTCTTGTACAAAAAATGTGCTAAAAAACCTCACCTCGGCTTATACCCGGATCAATAAAAAAAAATAAACTTACATACTCACCCTCCGGCGCCCCGATGCTCGATGCGGCTCCTAATCCTCGACGCAGCTCCTGGCGGCTCCTCTTCTGTCTTCTTTTTGCTGTATTAACTGGCTGATACAGCAAAGAGAAGAAAGAAGAGGAGCGGAGCAACGGGGCGCCGGAGGGTGAGTATGTAAGTTTATTTTTAAACTGGGCTGCCTGGCTGGCTGTATACTACATGGGGCTGGCTGTATACTACATGGGGCTGGCTGGCGGTAAGGGGGCTGGCTGGCTGTATACTACATGGGGGCTGGCTGGCTGTATACTACATGGGGGCTGGCTGGCTGTATACTACATGGGGCTAGCTGTATACTACAATGGCAAGGGAGTAGTTGCGAACAGAGACCTCTCCAGGTTAAGAGCTGACTGAGGGAGTCGCGAACCCTCCAGGGAGGTTCCAGAACCTGAGCACTAGGTATTAGCAGCAGTAGATTCTGCCTGAGCAGGCAAGGGTTAAGTATATGTGAATTGTCATCGAATTGTATTCCCCTATGTAAGCTGGAGTGTGATTGGAGAGTTAACCACCACCAGACCAGGTTAACAAAACCCGGGACTGGGGAGGGGCTTAGGCCCTCTTGGACATCATCAGCTTCTCAGGAGCCTCTCATGCTCTGTAGGTACCAGCTATTACCACAGAGCACGCCTCTGGAACCCAGCTTCAGTATGAGCAAATCGATCTTAAGAGAGAGAAACAGTATCTGTCACCTCAGCAACTGAACATCAGTCTTATGCCCAGGATTAGATCAGGAGGAGAGACTCATAGCTGCAGCATCACAGATTGGACAATCTACATCCCATATGCATCTAATACCAGGCTGTGTGAACCAATTCTGAGGACCACTCTCATAATACTCGTAATCTGGAATATCACAGTACGTATCCGGAATCGGTCGAATTCATTTAGGCCAGAGCCTGCAGTGTTCCAATAAAGAACAGAGTAATCTTACACAACGTTTGCCTCCGTCTGTTCCCTGAATACGGCTGTTACCCCCACTAAGGGTCCCCAATCATTACCCAGGGCAATATTATAGGACCTAAGGGGTTGACACCAGGAGAACAAGACATTAGCTCTCCCACCATATTTCTTGACACACCACCTGTGGCGAGACCGTCAGAGATGTACTAGCAGCCCTCGGTACCCCATAACAAGCCGTGATCGCAGCGTGTCTAGCGCAACGCCAGCCATTCCGGGTATTTTGGCCCGGCTGCCTCAGGCTCCAAGGAAAAAGGTTGCATACCGGGTTTTATTTATGATTATATTAATGTTATTTAGCTCCATAAGAAAAATGTTTGCTTTGTTTCAAAACTATGGAAATTTCTAGTGATCCAAAACTTTTTAACTGTTGTCTATCTTCTATCTCTCTTTTACAGTATCTATACTAAAGCTAATCTATCATATCACATCTATACTATCTAGAGATAAGAGAAAAGGGCAAGCACTCCAGACATCGTTAAAAGGTGTAAACGGTGAGACTTTATTCATGTTAGACAATAAAGTGCAAGCAACATTTAGGCTCACTTGGAGACTATGGCTTGAAAAAAAAGGCTCCAAGTGAGCCAAAAGTTGGGCACATTTATTTGGACCTGATAAAATGGAATATAAGAGACACTCACCGTTTACACTTTTGACGGTGTATTGAGTGCGCTATTTTCTCTATTCACCATTGAGGGATCTGAGGCTGGTCCAATGTGTGCCGACACCCACCTTTGTCTATGACGTCTGTGTGCTGTTTACAATTCTGAAGATATTCTTTATCTATTTTTAATTTGAATTTGAAGTTAATGTTCTCTCAATAAATATTGATTTCTATGATCACTACTATTTGACATTTGTATTGGCTATTGCATAAAAAGCAAGTGTCACAATAAATCAAACAATACCCATATTCAACCAGTGCATTGACCAGGAAGCTAATCAGCCCCATCCGGAACCCTACTGCCAGAGGCACTTTCCAGCAATCCACTAGCCAGGAGAGGATAGGTCTCCACTGTGACATGGGGCCAGCTGATCCAGCAGCGGCGCCCGGGAGAGAGCAATGGCGGCACCCAGTATGATGTTACAGAAGACAGAAGATAGGCGCGGAAGCCAGAAGATGAGCCACGCCGGACATCAGGAGGAGCAGCGCATGGCAATCGGGGGCCACCGAGAGAGGATGAGTTATATAAGTTATTATTTGTAATGCTGGGGCTGGCGGTATACTATGGGGGCAGGCTGGAGCGTGCTGTATACTACTGGGGGACGATGGGGTCGTGCGGTATACTACTGGGGGCAGGCTGGACTGTGCTGCATACTACTGGGGGCAGGCTGACTGTTGCTGCATACTAATGGGGGCAGGCTGGACTGGCTGATACTACTGGGGGCAGGCTGGATGGCTGCTGATACACTGGGGGCAGGCTGGCTGTGCTGCATACTATGGGGGCAGGCTGGATGTGTGATACATACTGGGGGAGGCTGGACTGTGTGCTGCATACTATGGGGCAGGCCTGGACTGAGCGGTATACTACTGGGGCAGGCTGACTGTGATGCTGTGTATACTACGGGAAGGTGACTGTGTTACTATACATGGGGGCAGGGAGCTGGCTGTATACTAATGGGGCAGGCTGGGCTTAGATGTGCTGTATACTACCTGGGGGCAGGCTGAGCTGGCTGTATACTAACTGGGGGCAGGCGGGCTGCTGCTATACTATACTGGGCGGCAGGCTGTGCTGGCTGTATACTACGGGGGGCAGGCGATGGCTGTGCTGTATACACTGGGGGCAGGTGGACTGGCTATATACTAATGGGGGCAGGCGGACTGTGCTGGATACTACTGGGGGCAGGCTGGGCTGGTTATACTATGAGGGCAGTGGGTGCTGTATACAAGGGGCAGTGGCGTGCTGTATACATACTGGGGGCAGCTGGCTGGCTGTGCTGTAATACTTGGGGCAGGCTGTGTGGCGAACTACTGGGGGCAGGCTGGGCTGTGCTGTATACTACTGGGGGCAGGCATGGCGTGGTATTAACTACTGGGGGAGGCGGGATGGCTGTATATACTAGGGGGCAGTGCTTGTATACTACAGGGGGCAGGCTGTGCTGTATACTACTGGGGGCAGCTGGAGGTTTGCTAGTACTATGGGCGGAGGGTGTATACTACGAGGGAAGGTGGGGTGGCATATACTACTGGGGAGGCAAGTGAGGTGGCTGTAATTACTCTGGGGGCAGCTGTCAGGATTGTATACTACTGGGGGCAAGTGGGTGGCGTGTATACTCCTGGGGCAAGAGGGGTGGCTGATACTCCTGGGGGCAGGCTGGGCTGGCTGTATACTACTGGGGGCAGGCTGGGCTGGCTGTATACTACTGGGGGCAGGCTGGGCTGGCTGTATATTACTGGGGGCAGGCTGTATACTATAGGGGGCTGGCTGGGACCAATACATTTCCCACCCTCGGCTTATACTCCAGTCAATAGGTTTTCCCAGTTTTTGGTGGTAAAATTAGGGGTCTCGGCTTATACTCGGGTTGGTTGATACTCAAGTATATACGGTATTAGGAGAGGACAGTGACTCTTTTTCTGATTACTGTGCCCCTCTTATTGGAACATCTGGGCTGGCGTCATCCTCTATCCACAAGAGTGGGATGAAAGTGTTATTTAGTGTTACCACAGTGTCATTGCTAGTGTGAACACTGGTTTATACTTGCTGGCTACCTTGATTGCACCACACCTATCTGTCTCCTGCAGTCTCTGCTGTAATCCAATTTTTATTGCTAATATTAAATAAAAGAGCATACACAATGGGGCACATTTACTTACCAAGCCCATTCGCGATCCAGCGGCACGTTCTCTGCGGTGGATTCGGGTCTTCCGGCGATTCACTAAGGCAGTTCCTCCGACGTCCACCAAATGTCCCTGCTGCACTGAAGTTCCCCGAGGTCCGCCGGAATGCACCATCCTATACCTGGTGAAGGTAAGCGTGTGTCCCGCAAAACTTTTTTTTTTTTAAATGCGGCGGTTTTTCCGAATCCGTCAGGTTGTAGTTCAAACAACGCCCCCCCATTTCCGTTGCGTGCGTGCCGGTGCCGATGCGCCACAATCCGATCGCGTGTACCAAAAACCCGGGGCAATACAGGGAAAATCAGAGCAAAATGGAAAAATTCGGGTAAAACGTCGGGAAACCGCGAATCGGGCCCTTAGTAAATGACCCCCAATATTTGCATACAGCATAAAATACAGAGGTAGTGATACACAGACAAGGGGGTCATATCTGGACACTATATGGAGATTCGTGGGGCATTAACAGAAAAAGAAACACATTTAATCCCTTGGTGGGGCCATCTAAGTAAACATTATACAGTGTGGTTTGTTTGTATACATCGTGTGCCATGTGACTGATACTTAGGAGCACCAACCACTAACATCAGAGTAGTAGCCAGAGGTAACATCAGAGTAACATCAGAGGTAACATCAGAGGTAACCGAAATATGAACTGTAGATAAACTCCGATGTCCGGGATGACTCCGTCCCTGACGCACGTTTTGGCTCGTAATGAGCCTTCATCTGAGGGTGGTGTCATCCCGGTCAAGGCTCATCGAATAAATACACAGTGGACCAATCTGCTTGCGTAAATAAGCGCATGTAACTGCACTCGCTCGGCGCATGGGCATTGAGAACTGGACTGGTGGACTCCACGCATGCATGGTAAGACATAAATGCGCGCTTGCGCATTAAGGTTCAGCCGGGTGTTGAATTGACAAGACGTAATGTTGAATAGCGCACGTGTGAAGTCCTCAGCTGGATTGCAACCAGAACGGAAGGTAAGCGCTGCTCATTAAAAGACACATTAGGATTTCTTACTATATGGAACTTTGTCGACAACATATTGTAACTAATTAATAGCAATGATCATAAATCAATATTCAGACGCATGGGGGCAAGAAATACATATATGAAACAAGTTCTATTATGTTGAAACCATTGAATATAAAGTGATGAATTCAAATAAAGATTTCAATCAGTGTCTTATAAATATTATAAAATCAATATTAGTCATGTCATTGTCCTATAAACATTGTGCAATTCTTGTCAAAAGTATACAATTACAACTATAATACTTACAGTATGTAGTAATTAAAGTGAATTGTGCATGGGGGACTGGAAGGAAAAGTGGAGGAAGGTGCCTGTGAGAAAGTGAGTTAAGTGATGTTACGGAAGTGTAGATAAAACAAAGTGCAATCATAAATACATAAAAAGAAAAATATATATATTGTGAGAAAGTAAGAGGTATTGTGTGGGAAAACCGCAGATGAAATACATGTGGTAAAAGCCCTGGGTTTGTCTGCAGCAACCCAAGGGTTAATGCAGACATGATAAGCAGGAATAGTCTGTTTTGTCTGTGTTGGCCTAGCTAACACAGACACATTTGTAATGTCCGTACTGGGCCTGCTTATTATGGAGTAGGGGTAGGCTGGTAGTGGGACTCCTACTCCACCCGGGCTTTGGTCCTGGGTTTGTGAATTGCCCACAGGTGCAGGTCTCAGGCCTCGTTAGGGCCTGATTTAATCTACAGGCCAGAAGCAGTAGGAGAGGCCCTACCTGGAGAGCTGAAAGCGAGATTGCATTCTCACAGCAAAGGTAACTGAGGGTCTCCTGTCTTGCTGCTGGCCAAGAGCGGGTGCCAGGCAGCCTGGTACCCGGATAGCTAGGGTCCGCCAAATGTATTAGACAGCGCCTAGCCGGGCAGGAATTACTTTTGTAATGTTTTTGCATGTGCCTAAGCCAAGGCTGAATTTGTGTTCTGTGTTGCAAGTGTGAATAAACACTTAAGTTGGACTTTAAACCTGCGTGTGTCCCTGCTTCCTGCACTGCTACCAGTCAACTACCAGAGCAATTCCCCACAATATACACACATGTGATAAATTCTTTTTAGTAAATAGGAAAAATATTAATGATGTAAATTTATGGTCCAACATTGCCTGAGATACCTATATGCATGCATTACCTTAGGAAAGACCAATATTTTACACCACAATAGTGGGGGACAGGAATGGTGTATGTGTAAGCTATAATATACAACTAAAATCTTAATGCTTATACATACATTTTAGAACATATAGAGTAATATTTTTAACAGAAATATGTTGTAAGCCTGTTGGCTCTGGCCCTATTGGGAGTCAGTATCTACGACCATTATATCTATTATTTGTACAAATGTTGTAGTTGAGTCATTATATGTCTCATGAGCAGCTATACCATGACAGTGCAATCCAGTATATCCAGAGTCCATATACTTTGCATTAGTTTTTCTTTTCTTTTGTTTAAGTATATTGAGGTTAAGCTATTAACATGGTTACACAAGCACTGAAAACATACAGAGGTCCAATGTATTCATCGCTAGAAGAGAATTAATAGATTAAAAAGAAATAATTAAAAACAATTAAAACTTGGTGTTGACTTGCGCCTGTCGTTCAATGCACAGCATGACCTTCAGAGAATTAAATTAGATTATATGGAGGCCATATGATGGTGGATGATGACTCTTTAGAGAAAAGGAGCGAAACTTAAAGGGGTATTCCGGGAATATGAACATCTGACACAAAAACCCATGATGATATAAATAAATGAGCACAACAATAATCAATGTCATTAGTCACAAAACGGAGCTTAAATAGTTTGATTTTATGATTTACAAAATTTATCGTCTCTCTAAAGTAGGTGGAGTTATCACTAAGATGGCCGCCACTGGAAACTACAAGTTCCAAGATCCTTTAGTTCTCAGTAACTCCTCCTCCCTGTTATGCTCTGCTCCCAGTGATGATGTAACAGGTTTTCTTGCTCTGTTACCATAGTAATAATGTGTAACTGCCATCACCACAACACCGGCCATACTGGATGCACTGCAACCAACCTACTACAGCCAAACGTAGTGGTGATCACATGACCTGCCCAGGCAGCTGCAGGACATGTGATGTGGACATGTGACCAGCGGCCATCTTCTGTTCTGCCACGGACCGCGCGGAGGAAATTAACGGACTGATTAAAGGGCCAGTAGCATTTTAATTCTCCATTACAGTCTATGTCACCAGCATTTTCTGCTAAGGGGAGCAAAATTTTAAATAACAACTAATTACACATTAGCTTATATTTTGAGTGCCCACTTGTATATGAATTATACTGATTCCTGGAATACCCCTTTAAGGTTTCATAAAGACCTTTTGGTCTGAGTTTGTCTTGGGTCCAAATGCAGCATGTTTCGCATTGTGCTAATCTTTGCTGGAGAGGACCCCCTCTAATTCCTAGTGAGAATTTATCAATACCTCATACTTTTAACAGACTGGGGTCAGAATTAGGTTTTTCTTTGAAATGCAGTGCAACAGGTTTGCCTTCGGTATTAAAGTCTGCATCTTTAGTAGCATTAATATCTTGCATATGTTCCCTAATGCGGACTTTCATTTCACGGATCCTGAGGCCGACATAGATCTTTTTGCGAGGACATGTTGCATAATATATCACAGCCTTTGTATTGCATGTGATATTCTGGGTGATTTTGTAATTTTTGGTACCTGCTGAGTTGGGAAAGGTATATTCTTGCTCCACATTGGGACATGCGATACATCTGCCACAGGGTTTACATCCCCATGATGGTAAGCTGGCTCCAAAGATAGTATTGGGTTTTCAGGAGTCGTAGTGAATATCATGGGATTTGGTGCAATTTATTTTTCAATGGTGGGATCGCATTGTAAAATTGGCCAATATTTTTTGAGGGCAGATGGCAATTCTTGCCGTTGTGAGTGGTAATTGGTCATAAATCTCACCAGGTGGGTGGTAATTTCCTTGGGTTTCGGTACCAACAGGTCTTGGCACGATGTTCTTTTAGCCCGCAAGTATGCTCGTTTTATCCCCCTGGTTACTGTGTCTCAAAATCATGTTCAGTTGAACATATCCTTTTAATGCGAAGGAACTGACCAATAGGTATCTTTTGAATGGTCTGTATGGGATGAGATGATGTTGCATGTAATAATTCATTAACTGATGTTTGTTTTCTGTATATGTCAGTCTGAAGAAAGCCTTCTGAGTCCTTCCTCAGAACAAGATTAAGAAATGAGACACTTGTTTTGTCTGCATTATATGTTGAACTTGAAATTGTATGGATTATTGTTCAATTTATCAAAAAAATGTTGTAGCTCCATTAGGTCACCTCTCCAGACGATCAGGATGTCATCGATGTCGATCCATCCTGATCATCTGCCAATAGGTCCCTCTCCCACAGCCCCAGGAACAAATTAGCATATGAGGGAGCACATGACGCCCCCATAGCCGTTCACTTTAGATACAGGTAGCAGGACCAATTTAACACAAAAAAAATGTGGAAGAGGGCAAATTCAAATAATTGTAACAGGAACGAGGCAAATTCATGAGTAAGGTTTTCCATTGACAAAAAGTATTGCACTTCTCTGAGACCATCCTGATGTCTAATACAAGTGTAGAGCGATTCTACATCACATGACCAATAGTGTGTCATCCTCAATGTGGAGTCCATCAATTTTGCGTAATAAATCCATTGTGTCACATGTATACGATGGTAGTGTTTCCACCATTTTCTTCAAATAATGGTCCACAAATCTACTTATTTTATGTAAGGCTTCCTCTACCCGATATAATCAGACGTCCTGGTGGTACTTTTGGATGTTTGTGGAACTTAGAAGGTAGAAGGTACAGCGTAGGGATGACTGGATCCATCACTTTTAAACATTTGTATTGTCTTTGTCAATCACCTTATTCCTAAATGCATGTACGACCATTGTATTTAGTTCATTCGTAAATTTAATCAAGGGGTTAAAGGTCGTTTATAACAGCGGTTATCACCCAACTGTCAGTAGGCCTCTGCTTCATACATATTGCCTGGTCATATCACAACATTGCCACCTTTATCTGATTGCTTAAACACAATCGTTTTATCCCTTTTCAAATTGTTGATAAATTATCATGGCTTACCTGTCATTTTGGTCACGCTGAATAGTTGTTTTTAAAAGTGATTGTATGCCATAGTTGTTTTTACTTTCGACCTGAGTAAGGCTTTAGAACAAGCTGAAAAGCGTAGGTGGGCTGCCTACATGTCACTTTGTATGTATCTTTTAATGTAAGAATAATAAAAGTTTTGCAATTTTATGGGATGTGCCACGTACACTCATTTTTGGACTACTTCAGATATCTGGAATGGTGGGGTTGAGATTATGAAGGAGTATTGCAGAATCTCTAGGCCCAGGTTAGTAGAAGATTGCATCTGGAAAGGTATTGAGGGCTAGGCTCCTGGAGACAGCTGTAGCGCCAATGTATGCCATGGCACATCATGCTTGTGCTGCACTCCGCTACCTGCTGGGGCCAGCTGGTCAGGCTGCAGCATGTTGGAACGAAGAGCGGAGGGTACTTGTGACTCAAGTACTGCTGGCTGGTCAGGCACAGGTGGGCTACTGGCGGAGGCACCTGCAGGAGAAGTGCAGTCTGATGGTTGGCGAGGAAATACATAATATCACACATGTAAAGCTAAGTATAAGCTTCACAAAAGCAACTGACTGTATTGACCAAGTAAGGTCATTCAACCCCACACCTGCTATCCAGGTGTCCAATGAATATCTCCATCTACCCATATATAGTCCAAGGGTAATTTGGTCCAAAAACACTGGTGCTTCAAAGTCCAACTGCTAGAAGTAAAAAATCTACAAAGCAGGGGTGAAACCAGGAGAGGCAGGGCCCCATAGCAGACTTCTAAATGGGCCCCCTCTTCTCTCTTAAAATTATTCTGCAAATATTGCATATATATATTACACACACACACAATTATATAGTTATATAGCGAAAACTGCTAGGACTGGCTCCCTATTATACTCCTTAGTACACTCAGCTACGGGTGTAATCATTATGGGTAATAAACCGAGCCACCCTGGAGGAACCATACCGGAAGTGATGAAATACTGGAAATTACAACATAGGTATAAAGGCATAACATACCAAGCAGCTTTGCAGCGAGACAACATGGAATAGTCCCAGTCTGGGTGGAAATTTGATTCTCCGAAGCAACTGCAAGAATTCAGTTGAAGACATGATTTTGTTCCACAAGATGGCAGCATTGTACTGAAAAACAAACAAAAATGTTATTTTCTGACTTCCTGAAAACACAAGTTTCTGCCAACAGATGAATTTTTCTGTAGAGTGGGGAATTCTACCAAATGTAATCCACATCAGCTTAACTCAGATATTAAAGAATAACTAAAACTTTGAGATTTCATACCTAGGTTTCAAATTACAACTTGGTTGTCCAGGAATAAAAAAGTACAGCTGTGGGGACTGTAAAAATAATAAAATGCTTATACTCACCTACTTCCTTTTATATGTAGACATAGACTGGCGGTGCTGGAGGGCTGTTCCCATAGACCCTTAATGCTGCAGATTCACTGGCTGTAACAGTGTACAATGAGCCCCCCTCCCCCCTAACTGTGTGCTGAAACTTCCTCTGCTGCAGTGAGATTACAGCAGGCAGATGGGGGGGAAAGTACCGGGAGAACAGAGGGGGAGACGGTGAGCTATGCTGAGTCCGCCAGGCACTGCCAAGGTGTCACCAGGTGTTGCTACTCTCTGGAATGGATGATAAGGAGTTGTGCACCCCAATACAAAATAAGTCCAGAGAGTCAGGGACTGCAGTGAACAGTTATCTTCCTTACTGAAGAAATTCAGGTTCAAAGCAATACAAGCAAATCAAAGGGCTAACTTCTCCAATCTCCTCCCTGACAGAAGAAGGGTTAAATGCTGAAAAAACCTGGGCTTTCTTTCTCAGAAGCCTGGTACCCTAGTCACATGCTAGGAGCCTTGGGTCTATGGAAGAGCATCCCCATCTCAGTTTCTTCTTCTGGTTGCTTAAATAAAGTAGTAAACAACTTCCAGACAGCACCTGTCATTCTAAAGGTCATGCTGTCTTATCGTCTGATAGACAAGTCTGTTTTTCTTCTGCAAAATCATCTGTGGAAAATTACTGACTTCTCTGAGAGGGTGGCGTATGTACTGACGGCAATACTTAAAGGGGTTGACCACTTTAAGCAAATAATTGATATTGTTGATACCTTCTGTATCAATTCCTCAATTCATTTTCTAGATCTCTGCTTTGCTTATTTAGAAAGCTTCTAAGTTTACTTCCAGTGGATATATTGGGGCACATTTACTTACCTCTCCGAGTCGCGATGCACAAGGTGCGTTCCCCGACGTTGATGCACTGTGCCGCGATCCACATAGATCCTGCGCCCAATATCCAGCATGTGTCGCTTCCCTACTCAGGTCCGCCGGAGTTCACCTTCTTCTTCCTGGTGCATACAAGTGCTTGGCTTGCAACACAAATTTGAATGTCAAATCCCGCGCTTAGTCCGGATCCGTTGGATAGTCCGACGGCCGCCCCTTGATTGTGACCCAATCCAATCACGTGCGACACAATACCCGGCCCGATCCCCGAATAGTCAGGAAACCCATCGAAAAAGCTGCCGCGGGACCCTTAGTAAATAAGCCCCAATCTGTCCATGGTGATGTGATGGAGGTGCGGGTGCGCAATCTGTTAGAATCACACAGCTCCTATTACTCTCTGTGATAATAACGGCTCGTGCACCTGCACCTCCATCACAGTAAACAGAGTAGCTTGCTATAGAAGTATAGCAAGCTAGAATACTGTGATGAATTGATACAGAATATTTACTGTTATATTTAAAATTATTTACTGAAA
>CM033644.1:128563441-128621586 GCA_019512145.1 Engystomops pustulosus
ATTTAGTTTAGGGGGGTTATTTTGCATGACGGGTTCTCTTTAAAACTCTAACACTCTAAAATATTTGGAATTTAAGTGTTCTATTTTTCAGGCAGTAAGTTTAATACTGAACACAAACCTATTCACCCTATTTTTTTTTGTTCAATAAGTTCTCTGCCTATAGTACCTGCCTGCTAGGATTGTGCACGATCTAACAGTGCAGCTGTCAGCCTATGCAGAATGCATAGGCTGACTATGTAATATGCTGCAATACATTAGTATTGCGGTATATTACAATGAACACGTGATCAAATGATTACTTGTTCATGTCCCAACCTGGGACAAAATAAAACAGTAAAAAAAAGGGCAACTAAAAAAAAATTATTAAAAAAAGAATAAAAGTCTGCTTAAGTCCCATCCCATGCAGTAATCAAATAAAACATAAAAAAAGTGAAAATCACCAAAAAGCACAACACATTGGCTATCACAACGTCCGTAACAACCCGTACAATAAAATTAAAAGGTCACTAAACACCTATGGTGAACGCTGTAAACAAAAACACTAAAAAATTAGTAAAATTTACTCCACCATGATACCAAGAAATAGAACAGCTTGTTCCGCAAAAAATAAGAAAACTGTAATTATGTATACTTTACAAAAAAGAAAAATTCCAAATAAAAACAGTCTAACTTTCATGTTCAAGTAGTGGTGGAGCAATAATGATTTGGGTTTGGTTTGCAGTCACAGGACCTGGTCACCTATCTGCATAACATAGATATCGTTGGACAAGCTGTATGTTCTACAATAAAAGAGGGCGCCAGGAGTGACAGTAATCCCTTGGACATGAGAACCTCTGATGACACATAGGCTCTGGCTTTCAGTTCTGCGCCAACAACTTTAACATTCCTGGTTGCTGGTGAGTATATCCAACTGTACTACTACCCACTTTCAAAATGCAAAATGTGATTGCCGGAATGTCTGCTCAGTTCTTTCATGAAGTGGCAGTCAGGTCAGAAAGGGAGGGAGGGCTCATGACTAAAGTGGTTGTAAAGCTCGGGTGACAGAGCTGGGAATCCCTCTTTCTGGTGCTGCTTAGAAGATAATAAATGATTGTGTATGTGTGCATACCTGTGTGTGCGTGTGGTTTATATATTTGTTATATGCATGTGTTTTTGTAGATGTATACATTTATCTATGAATGTGCATTTGGATGCATATGGATGAAAATATTATGTATACTGTATGCGTGTGGGTATGTAAATATACAGTGTATACTGCATGTGGGTGTGTGTATAAAGCAAAAGAAATGGCAGTAATCCAAGTTTAGTCAAAAACACTGTAATAGTTTATTCATGGGTGACCATTGCAATGTTTCAGCTGCTAGGGGTCTGGGTTTGCTTTCACACTTGCTGCAAAGAAGGATATTGTTTGGGTCAAGAACTGGTCTCAACTCTCATGTGTTTAGGAGAAGAAAGGGTAGATCATTTTTAGTTCATGTGTGGTTCCAACTGTGAAGCATGAAGGAGGGGGTATAGGGTTGTTGCCGCGGACGCCTTTGATTTATTTAAAACCCTTAAAGGTGCACATAACTAGTATTGCTAACACAACATTCTGTGGTTACAAAGGGTTTTAATAAAGGCAAAGCGTCCGCGGCACAACCCTATACCCCCTCCTTCATGTGGCACAGGTTGGAACCACACATGAACTAAAAATGATCTCCCTTTCTTCTCCTAAAAACAGTGAGAGTGGTGGGAGACGCAGTTCTGACCCAAAACAATATCTTTCTTTGCAGCAAGTGTGAACAAACGCAGACCCCTAGCAGCGGAAAGCATTGCAAAGTCCCCTGAATAAATATTACAGATGTTTGATGACTAAACTTGTGATATATGCCATTTCTTTTGGGGACTTTATACACACCCCACATGCATATACACTGTATCATTTACATACCGCTAATGGCATACGTATACACTAATTATTTCTCAGATATTGTCCACACATGCACATTATATAGCTAAATGTATACATTCCAAAAATCACATGCTATACACCATCTAAAACCGCCACGAGCACATTACACAATCATTATTTTCTTCTGAATGCAGCACCAGAAAGAGGGATTCACGCTCGTCAGGCCCGAGCTTTACAACCACTTAGTCCGTGATGCCCTCGGCCTCACCTTTCTGACCCTGAGCTGCCACTTCATGAAAGAAATGAGCAGACATTCCGGCACATCACATTTGCATTTTGAAGGGCATAGTAGGTTACGTTGGATATACTACACGCAGAACCAGGAATGTCTAAGTGTGTAGGAGCAAAAGAACTGAAAGCTCAGACCTATGTGTCCATAAGAGTTCTCATGTCCAGGGATACTTCACTCCTGGCGCCCCTTTTTATTGTAGAAGTACTTTTTTTTTTTAGCTTGTCGCACGACGATATTCTATAAAGGTGCACATAACTAGTATTGCTAACACAACATTCTGTGGTTACATACAATCCCATCTGGTTTGCACTAACCTTTATTTGTTTTTCAACTGGACAATGACCCCAAACACTCCTCCAAGCTTTGCAAGGCCTACAGAAATTCTTTCCAGATTGAAAATCCATTCCAAGACAATGTGAGTAATAGAGTACAAAGCTGTCACCAAAGGACTAATAATCATAAATTTCCTGAATATTATATGTTATATAATTATAAATATAATAATTTAACATTTTGAATCTTTTTTGAAAGTTTTAATGTATACACTAGGACTGCATTAAACGCGCAGGATTCTGCCCTATTTTTAACCTATATAGAAAATATTGAATAATAAACCATTTAACTAAATTATCTATGTAAAAAAATAGGTTATATATTAACAATAATAGCATGCAAGCGAAGTTAATGTTTAAGAAGAAACCAATACATTATTCAGCACAGTACAACCATTATGGAAAATGCTTTAATTCCTAGCAAATGTGGTTTAGCAAACACTGAGACTGAAAATGGAATGCTTTTTATTCAGTATGCAAAAAGGAAATAAATGTTTTTTAAGAAGTATCAAAAATTTACATTGAACAGTTCTTGTATAATATTGAAATACTGCTACATTAATCACAAGGAATGAGTAGGTTGGTCGAAATACAGGTTCGACAGGTGGTCTGGGATTCAGATTTCAGGACGAACGAAAACCCAGATTTAACCAAAAATGGTGGGAATAACAGGGCAGCCCACAATGGGCTGGGGAAAGTACTTGAAATGATAACATAACATTATTAAAAAAAAATAAATGAAGAAGAAGAAAAAAAATGCTGTTAATGTCACTGCTCTAGAAGACAGTATGAGTATTGATGAGTGGAGCAATCAGTACTGTTCATGGGAAAGGCAGTAAGGGGAATCTAGAAATTTAAAATAATTATTCCTTTCATTGCAGTGTGAAGTATTGCATGTGTATTGCCAGAATGGAGAGGCCAGACAAAGTTAAAGCAGTTGCCAATTACATCACAAAGAGTGCTTCAAGTTCCATCTGATTGTCTTCAGCCCACTCTACCTGTTTTGTATAAAGACCTCCACCTCACCCCCATTTAAAATAGCAAGGATGTCTCAGCCACAGGTTATGGAGAAGTCACTAATGCTCTATGATGACTCTCCTACCCCCTAGAGAAACTCCCTGGATCAACCAAATTTAAAACAAACATAAACCTTTTATAAAAAAAACTTTGAAAATTTTTTTTTTGAAAAACCCAAAACTTTGTTTAAAATATTTTTGTTTTATCAAAAAAATATATTGGAAAAACACAAGTTTTTACAACAACTAAGCTAGTTTTGCCTCTCACCCAATGCTTCCTTCTGTGCCCCACCCTTCCTTGCCTTGTCTGTTTCTCCCTTCTATGCTACTACTGCAGCATGAACTTTGGCCTTCCTCCACTCATTGTCCAATTGTCGATTGTGCCTAACCGAGGTGTCATTCCACCTCTTGCCTATTTTTCTGGCATAAGTTGTTTGTGATTCTGGTGCCGGCTCACACAACACTTTTCCGTTTACAACCGGCGCATCCGCAATTTAGTTTTTGCTTAGGGTTCGGTCTTTAGGTGGTCGTTAGCTATTTAATACAATGAAAGCGACCATCACACTGATCAGCAGGCTGAATTTGGAACTTTGTTAGGAATAAGCTTTGCCCCTCTAAATCAATTCACGTCATCTCAGTTCAGTTCATCTTCTCAGTCTGTTCACTTTTGCAACAACGTGCACCTAAAACCACCTCATCAAGCCGTGGACATGCAGTTTATTACAACCTTTCAAACTTTTGTGAACGCCCCCGGAGGGGTTTCACGTGGCAGTTATACATGACGTGCATTCCTCACCATCACTTTTGGGAGTGTGGGTTGTCTTAGGTGCAGTTTTGTCAATGAACAGGTTGAAAGACGAACTGAACGGGTAAAGGAACATTTGTGAGTCAGGTTTTCCCCTTCAAATCAAATTACCTCGTCAGTTCATGGTCTTTCACATGTTCATTGACACAATGCACCTAAAAGCCCCCCAAAGCTGATTTCGATGCGTTTAACTGCAATTCGTGTGTAACACCCCCTGAGCTCAGCAGCAGCAATTGTTCAGTCCAGATTGCACGAATACCAGGTTGTGCTTCTAAATTGCAGGATTCAACACGTCACTCTTCTGCACGCAATGCAGTTGGTCCCTTAGTGAGAACTAATGTTCTCCATGTTTGCTAATATTTACACATCCCCTCGCGTTGCACTCCCATCCTTTCTGTGCATACCAATTAAATCCTTCCTGGCAAGTGCCCAGATGGCTTTTCACAGGGTGCCTGTCATGCGCTGCATTCCTCCGGCGTTTTTAACAAAGTTATATTTTCCATTATAATAGATGTTCCCCTCTTAGAAAACTTGTAAACGCCCAAAACTCATCCTCCTCCGCCGATACAAACGAAGCAGCGCTTATTAGACACTACCACCAGTAATCCTATCTGTTATTGTTGAGAAGACCGTTTGGAATGCACGTGAATCCTTTGGTAGTAGGATAAGCCGAGTGGTAGCACCTAAGAATATTCACAACCACTAACTCTTGTGTCCCTCTTGCTCCATCACAAAGTTGGGAGGGTATCAATAGGTGACCTCGGAACTATCAGTGATATGTAGCAGCTACCTGTTTCTAGAGACATATACTACACTGTCGGACTATAGGGTGAAATAAACAGGCTGCATGTCTCTAGTTGTCCCTAAGTTGAATGTGTACATGACTCCCTCTGATGGAAAAAAAAAAAGTCCTCTATATCTAGACCGTAATAAGAACATCACCTACCACTACCATGATCGCTAACTTATCCATAGACTTGTGACTGTGGTATCAGTTAATTAGTGGGGCGTCCAATTTTTTACACTTTATTTTCAAAAAGATCTTTACCACTTTACCTAGACATAAAGGCAGCCATCTTACAAATCACCTAGCAACATGCCGTCATTTTAATCACCAAGAGACAGGTGGCTATGTGGTACAGCCCTAGATACAGGCAGCCATTACACATTACCTAAGACAATCGGCCTTTTAAACTCACCTAGAGACAGGGAGTCATGTAAATACAGACCAAGTCTATACAAGTTTATATAAAGATCGTTTTGCAAAATAATTCATATCAATTCTGCTATTGATTGTCCTTGTGTCACAAACACAGTGGTCCAGATAAATGGTATAACAACTGGTGTAATGCCTTGTTTTAGTGGCTTGTTTTCGCATAACAGATTGGCATTTCATATTGATTGTATGAATATTTCATGCCGTGTACTGGGAAGTGGAAAATTACAAATGCAGTAAAAAAAAACAAAAAATCATTTAGCAACGTTTCTTGTGGGCTTAGATTCCACTGTGCTCCCAATGACATATCTCTTTATTTTTGGGTCGGTACCATTACGGCATGCAAACTTTCTTGGTTTTATCCTGTTTCAAAAATTACAAAAATTAAAACCTCCTGTTTACCAAAAAATTTGGGGTGAAAAAAAAAAAGATTCTGCCATCTTCTGCGCTAATAACTTTTTCATACTTCAGTATACGGACTGTGGGATGTTTAGGACTGTAAAACTTTTGATCACTGTTTTTAAACTTTATTTTTGATATTTTTCAAAATTGCAACAAGTGCCATTTTTGACTTTGGGCGCTATTTCCGTTACGGTTTAAACAAAAATTTTCGGCGCTGCAATACCTAATGATTTTTTAATGTTTATTTTTATCAGTTCTAGGAAAGGGGGGTTATTTGACTGTTTATTTTATGATTTTTTTTTTGTTTTTTTACCCCCTAGGGCACTGTCCCCTAGTTGTTCTAAGATCGATCCTACCATAACTGCCACACTATAGTATGGCAGTAAATGTGAATTTTCCACGCATCATTCATTAAAATGTGCACAATCGCCATTGTAATGATGGGTTAAAGAAGACCAGAGCTTTGCAAGACGCCGAACTGTCCATGGTGACAGATCGCCGCTCCCTGTATTACGTCCCCTGGGCGCAAAACGCTCCCACCAAGATGCAGCCACCAGCAGCTTTGCTGGTGGCGATCTACGGATAACACCCCAATCAGTGCTAAGCATCTCCATGTACCCACACCTCAAGCGCAGTACTACTACAGCGCACGTCAGGTAGGGGGTTAATGCTTTGTATCATTTCTCATTTACTAATATTCTTGGCCTACTGTGATAAAGCTTACTGTATAATCATGATATGATGAGAAGAATCCCACTGTATAACTATTGTAACAGACCAAGCGAACTGTAATATATATATTATATATAATTATTATATATATAATATATATATATATATATACATGCCTGCGTCGGCAGCCAGGTTGCAGAATAGAAGGAGGAGATACAGGCCACGTCTGGAGCCTGGGGTGACAGCAGAGCACAGCTTGTGAAAGATGCGCTAGAACTCACGGCAGGCAACAGGAAGCTGCCACACGAACACAGACAGGACGGACAGCCCGCAGGAGGAGGGGCTGGTGACTTGGAGAGTAGGGACCCAGGTGCCATCAGGATCGTATGGGAACGCTGTAACATCATGATGCGGTCCGGGAACCCTGGAGACACAGCAACACCGGAGCATCTGGGAACGGTGGAGAAGGGCTTTCTCTTCAACAGGAACCGCTACGGGAAGCGAGGTCTGAAAAACCTTGGAGTTTCCTTGAAAAGGCTGAAATCTGGCTTTCACTTCAACGGGAACCACGTTGGGAAACGAGGTATGGAATAAAGACCTCCACCTCCATTTAAAATAGCAAGGATGTCTCAGCCACAGATTATGGAGAAGTCACTAATGCTCTATGATGACTCTCCTACCCTCTAGAGAAACTCCCTGGATCAACCAAATTTAAAAAAAATTTAAAACAAACAAATCTTTGATAAAAAACTTTTTGAAATACCAAAACTTTGTTTAAAAATATTTTTTTTTATAAAAAATAAATATATTGGAAAACACAAAGCTTTTTACAAAAACATAAGCTAGTTTTGCTCTCACCCAAGCTTTATTGATGCCCACCCCATGCCTTGCTGTTTCTCCCTTATCTACAATGCAGCAGAACTTTGGCCTTCCCACGCATTGTCCAATATGTGATGTGCCAACCAGGTGTCATTCCACTTTGCATTTGCTGGAAAGGTTGTGTGAGGGTGCGTTCATACGTTGCAGTTATAACTGCATCGCAATCAGCTTTGAGGTGGTTTTAGGTGCAGTTTTGTCAATTGAACAGGTGAAAAACCATGAACTGAGCAGGTTTCCCCTTCAAAATCAAATTAACTCATTCAGTTCATGTCTTTCACCTGTTCAATTGACACAACTGCACTTAAAACCACCTCAAAGCTGATTGCGATGCAGTTTTAACTGCAACGTGTGAACACACCCTGAGCAGCAGCAGGCAATTGTTCAGTTCCAGATGCAGAATGCCCAGGTGAGTCAAATTGCAGATCAACAGCACTTCATCACCAATGAGTGGGCCTTAGGCCCCTTCCACACTCGCGTTGCATTTCACATCAGAGTTTGATCAGGGTGCGATCAGGGTTTGGTCAGTGAAAAACACGCATTTTGCATCAGAGTGCAATCAGTTTTCAGTCAGTGTTTGTTCAGTGTCTCAGTTTTTCACGCGCGTTTTGATGCAATTTCAATGCGTTTTTCACGCATCAATTGCCATAGAAAAGATAGATCTCAGTCCTGAGTCCATTTCACGCGCATTTTCTGATGCGTCTGATGCATCTCCATAGACTTGTATGGTGCGTTTTTCACGCGCGTGACTTGCAAAAGTAGAGCATGTAGAGATTTAAACACGCGCTAAAAAAAACGCGCGTGTGCGCGTGAAAAAAAATGCAAGTCTGAAAAGACCCATTGGTTACAATGGGTCAGAGTACAATGCAAGTTCTGAGCGTCAAAAGCACGCGCAGAAAACGCGCGTGAAAAACGCAAGTGTGAAAGGGGCCTTAGTGAGGAACATATGTCTCATGTCGCATGTTAATCAGTGATCATCGTCATTCCCATCCTTTGTGCATAAATTAAAAGCCAGGGAAGCCAAGAGGCTCTTGGGTGCTGTCAGCCTGAGCACCTCCGGCTGTTTTACAAAGTTAATATTTCATTAGTAAAGATGCCAGAAAACTTTTAAAAAACAGTCCCTCCATCCCCTAGACAGAACAAGCAGCCTTATTAGGACACTCTACCACCAGTAATCCCAATTCTGTTATTTGTTGATACAGACCGTTTTTAAACTGCACGTGAATACTTGGTAGTAGGATAAGGCGAGTGGCTTAGCACATAAGAATATTCTACAACACACTAACTCTTGTGTCCCTCTTTCTCCATCACAAAAGTTGGGAGGGTATCAATAGGTGAACTCGGAACTATCAGTGATATGTAACAGCTACCTGTTTCTAGATGACATATAATACAGCTGTCGGACTATAGGTGAAATATAACATGGCTGCATGTCTCTAAGTTGATGTGTAACATGGCTCAATCTGATGATGTCACTATATACCGTAATAAGGAAAATCAACATAACACTAACAGTGATCTCTAACTTATCCATAGACTTGTGACTGTGGGATAAGTTAATTAGTGGGGCGTCCAATTTTTTTACAACTTTATTTTCAACAAAGATCTTTACCATCTTTACCTAGATACAGGCAGCCATTAACACATTACCTAGAGACAATCGGCCTTTTTAAACATCACCTAGAGACAGGGAGTCATGTAAATACAGACACAAGTTATACAAGTTATAATAATAAGATCTTTTTGCAAAATAATTTCATACAATTCTGCTATGGATATGTCCTGTGTGTCAACCAAACACAGTGGTCCAGATAACAACCGGTGTAATGCCTTGTTTTAGTGGCTTGTTTTATGCAGATTGCATTTCATAGTGATTGTATTGAATATTTCATGCCGTGTACTGGGAAGTGGGAAAATTACAAATGCAGTAAAAAAAAAAAAAAAAATCATATTAGCAACGTTTTCTTGTGGGCTTAGATTCCACTGTGCGCCCCAAATGACATGTCTACTTTATTTTTGGGGTCGGTACGATTACGGCGATGCCAAACTTGACAGAATGATCCGAGCAGCGCGGCCAGCGGCTAGTCTATCCCAGGGTCACCTGATCTGGCCAGCCAACCACTGCTATCTACGTGTAAGGGTACCATGTCATGCTGGGTGGAGTGCAGAGTCTCCTGGCTTGTGATTGGCTCTGTTTCTGGCCGCCAAAAAGCAAAACGGCGGGAGCTGCCATTTTCTCGAGCGGGCGAAATACTCGTCCGAGCAACGAGCAGTTACGAGTACGCTAATGCTCGATCGAGCATCAAGCTCGGACGAGTATGTTCGCTCATCTCTAATCATGGGCAACAAGGTCCAGGCACCTCCGACAGACCACCACCAGATGAGATGTTTTGCTCTATCATCAAGCATTAGTAAGCCCTCCGGCACACAATAGTTTTTTGTTTAAGTGCTACGGCCGTTTTTTGGTGGCTGTCTCACAGCTCCATGTATTGCGATGGGCTCATGTTCACTGCTGAGGGTTATGAGCCCCGTGCTTTAGCCTAGTGGCTATGAGCATGTCCTATTCTGATCAGATTTCGAGGCAGACATCCACTTTAAAATCCAATTCAACAACTGTCATATAGAGATGACGAGGGTCTAGGCTACAGAATTGAAGAATTGGATAACCTCTAACCAAAAGGAGGTCACTAGACAGGAGGAGGGAGACTATGGACTATTGCAGCAGGACTCATGACTTCCTGTGATGTCTGTGTCCTTCTGCCTTCTGGAAGCTGAAGGGGGCATATAGTTATTACTATATACATGCCCTTCTCTGTGAACACCACTACTATATTAGTGATTGGAAGGCATGAGGATTTCCTTGGCATGCTCTTCCAGCAACTTACATAGGAGTGATAATGGTGGATGGGGTGTGCAGACAGTAATGTCTGCAAGGTCCCCTCAATCTGCCAGTAGCCCTAAGTACATGGGCGTCATAGTCAGTACCTTGTCCTACCGGCAAGACACTTGACCTGTAACTCCAACAGACAATATACAAACTTTACCTATAATATCGACGACTCTAGTAAGTTCTTTCATGGGATGAGCATATCATGTCCAGGTTTGGGTTCACTGAATTTGTCCAAACCCAACCTGAAAGTTCTGTTTGAATACCTGGACCTCACTGCTTTTTCCCACCTGTAAGACTAATGAGCAGTGCTGCTGAAGTCCAGGTTAGGGTTCCACAACCCAATGTTTGGCACAGACCTGAACATTGCTGTTCAGGTCCCCCCATCCCGAGTCTTGTATCCCCCATGATAATTTTTATTAGTGTATTAGTTTATTACTGATCAAACCACACTCAATTATTTTCCAGCCCAGCCCTGTCCCGCTAACGGTTTACTTGAGTGAAGCACAGCTGAACCAGTCAGCTGCTAGGGTCAGCGTTCAGGAACTCCTTTATATATCTGCCCAGTTCCATTACACCTTGCTGATTTTTCTAATCTCTTTATACCTTTCCTTATTTGTGCTTACTTTTGCTTTTCTATACTGTGCATCCAACCACTGCTTTGTTATTTGACTATTCTCCTTATTATTTGATTCTGTGTTTCGCCGTTATCTTGGATTTGACCTGGTTCTGTCTGACTTCACTTGTCTGCTTGTTATCTGTTGTCTGTCCCTTTGTGTTTGGTCATCTTTCCTTTGCACTTAGTCAGTGTAGGGATTGTTGATCGAAAGTCCCTAACAAAGAGTTTGCACGGTGACAGGGGTTATGGGTGGTTCTAGGGCAGTGGTGGCAAACCTTTTAGAGATCAAGTGCACAAAATAGGAGCCAAAACAAACTAGATTTTCCAAACAAACTTATATGGCAATATTTAGACAGTAACAAACTAAATGCTACCAGAATTTTTGTGCTGTCCTCATCTTCTCACTTTTTGGACAGGACCAAGGCCACTACCTGGATTGTCCGAGACTGCAGAAAATGCCATGTCTTTCAAACTCTGTGCCTGGGGCCCACAGAGAGGTACCTGAGCGCCATTTCTGGCACCAGTGCCATAGGTTTGCCACCACAGGTCCAGGGTCTGGATCCCGTTTCTCTATCAAGACACTACCCACATAGGGAAGTATGCAAATACGTTCTCCAAGGTGTTAAATGGAAAACAATGGGGCACATTTACTTGCCAGGTCCATTCGTGTTCCAGCGGCAGCTTCTCAGACGAGTGTTCGGGTCTTCTGGCGATTCATGAAGGTCCTGCGCCCAATGTCCACCAGGTGTCGCTGCCGCGCCGAGGTCCGCCGAGGTCCGCCGAGGTGCGTCAGAGTTCACTGATCTCTTCCTGGTGCATGTAAGTATGGCGCGTGTTTTTTTTTTTCCGAATCCGTCGATTGCGCCGAAATCCTATCGCGTGCGCCAAAATCCCAGCAGGATTCGGCGCAAACGGCACAAAACGGAGAAAATACCAAAACCCGACGGAAAAACGCGAATCGGGCCGTTAATAAATGTGCCCCAATGCCTCCTTTTGCTACCTTGTTAAGGGGGCTGCCTTTCAGGGTACGGTCACACGTTGCAGTTAAAACTGCATTGCAATCAGCTTTGTGGTAGTTTTAGGTGCAGTTTTGTCAATTGAACAGGTGAAAGACATGAACTGAACGGGTAAATGACATTTGTGGAGCAGGTTTCCCTTCAAAATCAAATTCACTCGTTCAGTTAATGTTCTTCTCCTGTTCAATTTACAAAACTGCACCTAAAACCACCACAAAGCATTGTGTGACCGTACCATGAAAGGCAACCCCCTTAACAATGTAGCAAAAGGAAGAATTGGGGTAATTTTACTTACCCGGTCCAGTCGCGTTCCCGTGGCACGTTGTCCGACGCTGATTCGGGTCTGCCGGCATTCACTAAGGTCCACGCGCCCGATATCCAGCAGGTGTCGCTGCTGTGCCAAGGTCCGCCGGAGTTCACCTTCTTCTTTTACTTTTCCAATTATACATCTGCAGTGGATTGGAGTTTTAGTATAATGCAATCATTTTAATAGTCGGCTTCTCTTCCTAGATATAGTATTATTACTTATTATTACTGCAGCACTAGACTTACCTCTAACATGCAGATATATAGAGCAATTCAGTACAGGATGATATAGAGACGTGAGAATGTTAATGTCTCCTCCTAATAGCCGTCCTGCTAAATGGCAACACCTAAAAACACAAAAAAATACACAATAAATAGAAATTAGTGCTCGTTAAATGAGTGCTTCAAAGTTCACCATCTGATTTTCTTCAACCACTCTAACCTGTTTTGTATAAAGGACCCCACTCCCCATTTTTTAAAATAGCAAGGCTGTGTCTCAGCCACAGTTATGGAGAAGTCACTAATGCTCTATATGACTCTCCTACCCCTAAGAAAAATTCTCCCTGGGATCAACCACATTTAAAAAAATTAACAACAAAACCTTTTAAAAAAAACTTTTGAATACAAACTGGTTTTTTTAAAAATTTTAAAATATTTTTTTTTATAAAAAAATATTATTGGGAAAACACACAAGCTTTTTACAACAACATAAGCTAGTTTTGCTCTCACCCAAGCCTTCTATCTGTCCCCAGCCCTTCCATGCTGCTGTTTCTCCCTTCTTATTACACTGCAGCAGAACTTTGGCCTTCCCACGGGCATTTGACAATATGTGATGATGCCAAACCAGGTTGTTCATCCCACTTTGCATTTTTGCTGGAAAGGTTGGCTCAATACTCGATGTGGGGAGGGTCAGTTTCATACGTTGCAGTTTTTTATAACTGCATCGGCAATCCAGGCTGAGGTGGTTTTACGGTGCAAGTTTTTGTACAATTGAAAACAGGTGAAAAACCATGAAATGAGCAGGTTTTTCCCCTTCAAAATCAAATAACTCATTCGTCATGTCTTTCACCTGTTCAATTGACACAAGCTGGCAGCACTTAGTAAAACACCTCAAAGCTGATTGCGGATGCAGTTTTTAAACTGCCAACTGGTGAAACAAACCCCATTGAGCAAGCCAGAAGGCAATTGTTCAAGTCCAGAGCAGAATGCCCAGGGTGGTCAATTGGAAGATCAACAGCACTTCCATTCACCAATGGTGAGTGGGCCTTAGGCCCCTTCCCACACTCGCGTTGTTGCATTTTCACATCAGAGTTTGATTTCAGGGTGCGATTCAGGGTTTGGTCAAGTGAAAAAAACAGGCCATTTGATCAGAGTGCAATCAGTTTTCAGTCAAAGGTTTGTTCAGCCATGGTCTTCAGTTTTTCACAAAGAGGCGTTTTGATTGCAATTTCAAATTGACGTTTTTTCACGCATTCAATTGCCATAGAAAGGATAGATCTCATCCTGAAGTTCCATTTCACGGCGCATTTCGGATGCGTTCTCTGATTGCATTCTCCATAGGACTTGTTATGGTCGCGTTTTTTTCACCGCGCGTGACTTGCAAAAGTAACGAGCTGTAGAGATTTTTTAAAAAACAGAAATTCGGCTTCTTAATTAAAAAAAAAACGCGCGTGTCGGCAGCGTGCAGAAGAAAAAAAAAAATGCACAAAGTCGGGGGAAAAAGACCCATTGGTTTACAAATGGGTCAGGTAACAAAGCAAGGTTCTGAGCGTCAAAAAAGCCAACACCAACCGCGCAGAAAACGCGCTCGTGAAGGGAAAAAACGCAAGTGTGAAAAGGGGTGGGCCTTAGTGAGGAACATATGTCTCATGTTGCAATATAATCATCGTCATTCCCATCCTTTGTGCATAAATTAAAAGCCAGGGAAGCCAAGAGGCTCAAGGGTGCTGTCAGGCTGAGCACCTCCGGCTGTTTTACAAAGTTAATATATCATTAGTAAAGATGCCAGAAAACTTGTAAAAAACAGTCCCTCCATCCCCTAGACAGAACAAGCAGCCTTATTAGGACACTACCACCAGTAATCCTAATTCTGTTATTTGTTGATACAGACCGTTTTTAAACTGCACGTGAATCCTTGGTAGTAGGATAAGACGAGTGGCTTAGCACATAAGAATATTCTACAACACACTAACTCTTGTGTCCCTCTTTCTCCATCACAAAAGTTGGGAGGGTATCAATAGGTGAACTCGGAACTATCAGTGATATGTAACAGCTACCTGTTTCTAGATGACATATAATACAGCTGTCGGACTATAGGTGAAATATAACATGGCTGCATGTCTCTAAGTTGATGTGTAACATGGCTCAATCTGATGATGTCACTATATACCGTAATAAGGAAAATCAACATAACACTAACAGTGATCTCTAACTTATCCATAGACTTGTGACTGTGGGATAAGTTAATTAGTGGGGCGTCCAATTTTTTTACAACTTTATTTTCAACAAAGATCTTTACCATCTTTACCTAGATAAAGGCAGCCATTAACACATTACCTAGAGACAATCGGCCTTTTTAAACATCACCTAGAGACAGGCAGTCATGTAAATACAGACACAAGTTATAATAATAAGATCTTTTTGCAAAATAATTTCATACAATTCTGCTATGGATATGTCCTGTGTGTCAACCAAACACAGTGGTCCAGATAACAACCGGTGTAATGCCTTGTTTTAGTGGCTTGTTTTATGCAGATTGCATTTCATAGTGATTGTATTGAATATTCCATGCCGTGTACTGGGAAGTGGGAAAATTACAAATGCAGTAAAAATAAAAAAAAAAATCATATTAGCAACGTTTTCTTGTGGGCTTAGATTCCACTGTGCGCCCCAAATGACATATCTACTTTATTTTTGGGGTCGGTACGATTACGGCGATGCCAAACTTGTATTGGTTTTATAATGTTTTCAAAAATTTACAAAAATGAAAACCTCCTGTACAAAAAATTTTGGGGGATTTTGTAAACGAGGTTTTCAATTATGTAAATTATACATCAGTATATGGAGCTTTAGGCAATGTTTAGGACTGTAAAACTTTTTGATCACTTGTTTTTAAACTTTTATTTTTATATTTTTCAAAATGGCAAAAAAAAGTGCCATTTTTGACTTTGGGCGCTATTTTCGGACGCCGCAATACCTAATGATTTTTAATGTTTATTTATATCAGTTCTAGGGAAAGGGGGGGGTTATTTGACTTTTTTTTTTTATAATTTTTTTTTTACCCCCTAGGGCACTGTAACCCTAAGTTGTCTAATCGATCCTACCATAAACTGCCACACTATAGTATGGCAGTAAATGTGGATTTTCCACCTCATTCATTAAAATGTGCAAATCGCACAGTGTAATGAATGGGTTAAAAGAAGACCAGAGGCTTTGCAAGACCCGAGACTGTCATGGTGACAGATCGCCGCTCCCTGATGACGTCACTGGGAGCAACGATCCTCACCAAGATGCAGCCACCAGCAGCTTTGCTGGTGGCGATCTACGGGATAACACCCGCAATCAGTGCTAGCATCTCCATGTACCCACACCTCAAGCGCAGTACTACTACAGCGCACGTCAGTAGGGGGTTAATGCTGTTGTATCATTTCTCAGTTAATATATCTTGGCCTACTGTGATAAAGCTTACTGTATAGATATGATATGATGAGAACCAAGCCTACTGTATAATATATATATATATTAGGGGTTCAAGTTGAAACTGTGCATTTATTCCAGAAAAACACCAGTATCAAACAAAACATCGAACAAAGTTCTTGACTGTACAGCTCTAACTATACACTTGGCGGCCCTGACTAGTCACTGGAGGGCTTCTCCCTGCCAGCTGAAAAATGCTTTCAGTAACCCTGTGTCACTCACGTGTGGCTCTCACACAGTCCAGCTTCTGTGTCTCCAGGTAGAGAGCGACTTCTGACTGCTCCACACCATTCTTTAAGGGATTGCACACCTGGAGCATTGTTAGACCCATTACAATCTGGAAGCTTTGGTCTGGAGCAGTGATCACATTTGTCTCCACTTCCCAGAGACCAACACATGGAAAACAGCTTCCAGTGTGACCTAATTCACATTGTGGTCGCTGTAATACACATAAACATCGATTTTCTCTCCAATTCAATAGTGACCTTGTCACTATATATATATATATATATATATATATGATAATAGAACTAAGCTTACTGTATAGATATGGTAACATAACCAAGAATACTGTATAGCTATTGTAACAGAACCAAGCTAACTGTATAAATATGGTAACAAAAGCAAGCTAACTATATGTGTTTTATAACAGAACCTCGCTTACTGTAGTTATATGTTAAAATAACCAAGCTTATTATATATGTAGGGCAAAAAAAAGCCAAACCAATACAAATTCATGCCACGAGTGCGACTATGCCTGCAGTGGCAGCCAAGATTGCAGAGATAGAAGGAGGAGATGCAGGCCACAGTCTGAGCCTGGGGTGACAGCAGGAGCACAGCTTGGAAGGATGAGTTAGAACTCACGGCAGGCAAGCAGGAGCTGCCACACGACACAGGCAGACAGGAACGGACAGGCCCGCGGAGGAGGGCTGGTGACTTGGAAGCGTAGGGACCCAGGTGACATCAGGAGCGTATAGGAACGCTGGAGACACCAGGAGCGTATGGTAACGCTGGAGACACAGGAGCGTCTGGGAACCCTGGAGACACAGGCAACACAGGAGCATCTGGGAACGGTGGAAGGGCTTTCTCTTCAACAGGAACCGCTACGGGAAGCGAGGTCTGAAAACCTTGGAAGTTCCTTGGAAAAGGCTGAAGATCTGGCTTTCACTTCAACTGGAACCACTTTGGAAAACGAGGTATGGAAACCCTGGGAGTTCCCTGGAAAAGGCTGAAGATCTGGCGGAGAAGGAAGGTAGGTGACGGATTTTAAGGCTGAGCCGGATTAGCCAGTGGCAATCAGGAAACCACTCGCCCTTTTAAGTCCTGAAGAGCCGGCGCAGGAAGCAGGCTCGTGGAAAGATAAGTCCGGGCCAGGGGGCGCCACGCCACATGGGGAGGCACGGGTGTGCCCACGATCTGTGACAAGGATCGCGGGTACAACCGTGACAGGATTATAGTGATCCATAGCAGATTCACTATTCAGATTAGTATTTTGTATACCACAAATAAATCCTAAACAGAGAAAATGCACAATTATTTCCGTTATTCTTTCTCTCTGCAGGTTCCACTCCTAGTTATGGTTTTGCAATACTGATGCATAATACTAACCAGTAAACAATGAGAAAAAACATAGGATGTCATACGTTGAGGAATGTAATATGCAGATAAGTAGAGAAGGAAGAATATAAAATGATTCTTTACAACACTTCCAACACTGTTTCCTTTCCATAAGGTTCCACTCAATGTACAATATTATTATGATGTTGCCTGGATACCAATGGCCGGTTGAATAAAGAATAATAAGTAACTTTTTCACTTTTATAGATTTGAAGAGAATCAGCAGTGTGGCACATACATTATCCCCAGCAACGCTGCTGTCAGCTTTATTTGTTTTATCTTTTTCTTAGTTCATCCTTATAAAACCTTATTGTAACCACAGTTACATAATATCGGACAGCCATTCCATCCTCACGTATAAGTCCTCATAGCATATGTTACTATTATGATTCAGTAAGGCTCCTGAGCATACAGCCCCCGCATATCTCCTCTCTCCATAGAGAAGCGAGCGGCCGGCGCCGTAGTACAGTGAAATATAGGACATGTCATGGTGCAGTGAGACAATGGGGCTATTTCAATAAGGGTCGCAATGCTCACTTTTGTTAGAACGTTCGTCTTTTTTGGGGATTGCACAGCTTGGACAGGTATTTAACAGGTGTCAAAAACAAAATGACATTGGAAAATCTCGCTATTGTTCTTGGCCCGAGCTTCTTCAGGTACTAGGATTTTTGTGTATAATAACTTAAAGTATATGTGAATAATAATAACAACCGGGAGCATTAGTGTTCATGCTCTGACATCATACTCACCGCCTACTTGACTGATCCCATTTTCTATGCTTGAATGGAGCAGACCATGTACTTTTCATTGAAGTCAGGTCAATGAGAGTGACATACACTCACTGGCCACTTTATTAGGTACACCTGTCCAACTGCTCGTTAACACTTCATTTCTAATCAGCCAATCACATGGCGGCAGCTCAGTGCATTTAGGCATGTAGACATGGTCAAGACAATCTCCTGCAGTTCAAATTACAAACGTAAACGGTAATGTAATTAGGCAAATTACCTCTCATCAGCTGTTGTATATGCGTTTCAAACGCAATGAAAACGCAACCTGAGGAATGTAATATGCAGATCAGTAGAGAAGGAAGAATATAAAATGATTCTTTACAACACTTCCAACACTGTTTCCTTTCCATAAGGGTTCCACTCAATGTACAATATTATTATGATGTTGCCTGGATACCAATGGCTGGTTGAATAAAGAATAATAAGTAACTTTTTCACTTTTATAGATTTGAAGAGAATCAGCTGTGTGGCACATACATTATCCCCAGCAACGATGCTGTCAGCTTTATTTGTTTTATCTTTTTCTTAGTTCATCCTTATAAAACCTTATTGTAACCAAAGTTACATAATATCGGACAGCCATTCCATCCTCACGTATAAGTCCTCATAGCATATGTTACTATTATGATTCAGTAAGGCTCCTGAGCATACAGCCCCCGCATATCTCCTCTCTCCATAGAGAAGCGAGCGGCCGGCGCCGTAGTACAGCGAAATATAGGACATGTCATGGTGCAGTGAGACAATGGGGCTATTTCAATAAGGGTCGCAATGCTCACTTTTGTTAGAACGTTCGTCTTTTTTGGGGATTGCACAGCTTGGACACGTATTTAACAGGTGTCTGTGCTGGGATTTTGATGCCCGTAATATTTTTTGGGTGCAGCTGCGCTGGCTTCCACGCGGCACAAATTGGGGGACGTAAGCGAGGGATTTGACCTTTAAATTGTGTTGCCCTTGCACTTACATGCACCACCTAAAAGATGGTGAACTCTGTCGGACCTGAGCGGGGAAGCGACACATGCAGGATATCAGCCACTATCATCTTAGTGAATCGCGGCAAAGTGGATGATCGATGGACAATGCACTTCAGTGAACTTCAGCGGATGGGTAAGTAAATGTGCCGCAGTGAATTGTCTATGGGGACCTACATATGACCGCAAATGGTGCGGGCAGATATCGTTCCCCATTATCTCTACACGCGGGCCCATGGCTCTTTCTTCTCTCCTCTTCATAGTGTATGCGCCCAGGCAGGAAGAGGAGAAGACAGAGCTGAGGGACCGGTTTAAAAGGAGAAGCTGAAGGTGATATAGATTTTTTTTTAAGACTGATGGCGGATCTTCATGTAGGGCTCAGGTTTGGGTGGGCATGGGCCCCCCCGAAAGCAAAAGATCCGCTATTGAACGTTATTTACACAGGTATCAGTAGGTAGAGTAGGGACTGGTCATGCACACTATAAAGATAGCAACAAGGAATAAAATAATATTGACATGACAATTATTGTCATTATTATTGTCATTATGAATTATTCCCCCCACCGGGGCATAATTTGCTCAATATACTAAGATGCCCAATTTTCTTGGTGTATCAGTTGCCCATTTGAATTCCATCGAGAGTTCAGCTATAGCCTGCGCCCACATGCTGACGCAAGTTACGGCTAATGAGCCAGGCCAGGGAGTCAACTCCCAGTCCCAATCCACACCCCATCCCCAACTGCTTGCTGTGAGACTAGCTTGTAAGGAGATAAATGTCCCCCTGTGTGTGTATCGGGGGGGGGGGGGGTATGGCATTAACTGGCAGGGATTTTGTGAGTGTAGGAGGGAGAGACAAAAGATGATGAGGGCTCACTTACAGGTGGAGTAGGCATGAAATCTATATACCAAAACGGTGGGAGGACACATACATGAGTGTAAGTGTCTGCTCTGCACCATGGGACTGCTCAGCTAGGCCACATCCACACAGACAAATTTTACACTGAGCTGATGCAGGGACACCATACCTCCCAACTTTTGGATGAGAGAAAGAGGGATGAAAAGTCCCTCCCCCTTTTTTCTAAATCATGCCCCTTGCATGACCGCCCGAATTGCCAACAATGAATTCTGCGCCGGGCCGCGCCCTGCCGCGTCTGCCTTTGCTCTATGGCAGAGAGAGGGATCAATAAGTTCTCTGCTCTGCCACAGGCGATCGAATGTAAATAAAGATGGCGGCGCTGCCATCTTTGTTTACATCCACCCTGACACCACGAGGGAGGATGAGGACGGCGCGCATCGTAGGAACAATGGAGGGTGAGTACAATTTTAGTATTTGATCTAGGTCTGTCTATAGTTATTATTGGGGGATTGAATATATTTATTATGTGTGTGGGGGGTGTATACAGCAATAAATCTACAGATAGTTATTATAGGGGGGGGGTGTATATAGTTGTTAGATGGGGCCGTATATAGTTGTTAGAGGGGGCCGTATATAGTTGTTAGAGGGGGTGTATATAGTTGTTAGAGGGGGACTGTATATAGTTGTTATAGGGGGACTGTATATAGTTGTTATATGGGGTGTGTATATAGTTCTTATAGGGGGACTGTATATAGTGGTTGCAGGGGGGCTGTATACAGTGGTTGCTGGGGGAGTTGTATACAGTGATTGCTGGGGGAGCGGTATATAGTGGTTGCTGGGGGATCTGTATACAGTGATTGCTGAGGGAGCTGTATATAGTGATTACTGGGGAGTCTGTATATGGTTGCTTGGGAGTGGTATATAGCGATTGTTGTTCCCTGTCAGGATTACATTCAATGGGGGTCTCACCATATTTTGCGTCCAGGGGCCCCCACCAAGCTTAATCTGCTTCCTTCCTAAACTGCTTTTCACTCTAAAATTCTGAATTCTGTCTTCCTAACAAAAGGTAGCAAAGCTTACACAGAAGCTCTATGGAGAAGGGAGGGGGAGTAGTGAGTCACAGAAGCTAAGTCTAAACAAAGATGGTTAGTTTGAGAAATCCCATTATAAGGACTTTACCCAAAGGGGTTTTTCTGAGTTGGATGATTTTGCCCCATCTGCAGAATATGTTCACACGAATGTGCCCCCCCCCCTCCCGCTGATCAAAAGAATGAGGGCCCCATTTTCACTTATTTATGGAGCGGCAGGTCGAATATGTACCTTGACACTCTATTCAATACTATGAGAGTGTTAAAAATCACATGGCACTATAATAGTCAGTGAACGGGAGTGCCTCAGAACTAATGGAGTGTTAGTTGGATCAGTGAGAACACACCATCAATTTTCGTTCCTATGATCGTTGGGCGTCCCTTATCGTGACTGGTAGGGGTCCCGACAGTCACATAACAACCCAATCAAACTAGGGGCAACACCTTTAAAGGAAGTTTCTACTGTGCTTGGTTGTCCACCACTCTAGTCAGAGGAGGTCTAAACCTACATATAAAATTCAGTAGTTACAGGGTCATCGGAAAATACGTGTTTTCCAATGTGGAGATATTGCATTAGTATGAAGTGACCCTGCACCGGGGTGAGGTGACCCTACACCAGTATGAGGTGACACTACACCAGTATGTGGTGACATTCCTTTTAATTCTAGATCTACCCCAGTAAAGGGCTCAATAGCCATAAGATCAACATCTGTCAAACATAGATGCTGTCAGATTTTTTTACACCCCGGATAAACACTTGATGTGGTGTACCTAGCAGATGCTACCAGAGTAAAGAGGGATCAAGAATCTTCCATTTTTATGCATTTTCTTCTTTAAGTTGAGCTGTCACCAAGTGCTGCAATACCAGACAAAATCTGTGGACAATAATGGAGCTAATGTTTTCATCTTTAAAATAGCAAATCACAAGATTGCTTAATTTAAAACAAGGACATGTTTGTGAATTCATTGCATAAGTATGTGGAGACACTGCATTAGTATGAGGTGAAGTTGCACTAGTATGTGGTGACACTGCACTATTATGTGGTGACATTCTATTAGTATGTGGAGACACTGCATTAGGATAAGTAATGGGAATTCCGGCTCTTATTCGTAAGCTGGCTCAATAGGCTCCGTTCACTAACAAGAGCCGGCTCTTCTGGCTCCTGAACAGTTCCCTATTAAATATATAACAAGGAGCTGCAGGCCAGTCAGTCACCGGACACCGTTACACTTTTAACCTGAGTGTATTGGTGTAAGGGGGAATGGTCAGCCGGTTAGGGGCGGGTTAAGGGAACCATCAGTTCACTGAGGGGAGTCGGCGAACAAGAGACGGCTCTTTGTGCCGCCTCATTCGGTAACGATACATCACTAATTAGTATGAGGTGACACTGCACTAGTATATGGTGACATTCCTTTAGTATGAGGTAAAACTGCATTCGTATGTGGAGACACTGCATTAGTATGAAGTAACACTGCAACGATCTGAGGTGACACTACACCAGTATGAGGTGACACTACACCAGTATGTGGTGACACTGCATTAGTATGTGGAGATACTGCACCAGAATGTGGTGACACTGCATTAGTATGTGGTGACATTCTATTAGCATTTGGAGACACTGCACCAGTATGTGGTGACACTGCATTAGCATGTGGTGACATCCCATTAGTATGTGGTGACACTGCATTAGTATGTGGTGACACTGCATTAGTATGTGGTGACACTGCATTAGTATGTGGTGATTTCCATTAGCATGTGGAGACACTGCACCTGCATGTGGTGACACTGGATTAGTATGTGGTGATTTCCATTAGCATGTGGAGACACTGCACCTGCATGTGGTGACACTGGATTAGTATGTGGTGACATCCCATTAGTATGTGGTGACACTGCATTAGTATGTGGTGACATCCCATTAGTATGTGGTGACACTGCATTAGTATGTGGTGACATTCCATTAGTATGTTATGACCCTACTCTACAAATATATGCTTCTTTAACACCAACACATTTCAACACAGCTAAGGTGAATGACAGAAAACTACAGGCCTCAAGCTGAGCAAAGCTGTCATGTGCCTGAACAGCAGGGATGGACGTACTATACAAATAGGCCCCACTGCCTCTCACATTATTCACGCACTGACCTTGCCCGCTCGCCTCATGTAGACTCGCATTAGTGAAAAAGGAAAGTGACCATCTGCTTCTAGGTTACGGGAGGACAGACCTAGCTGATAATGATCATTATCTCTTTCACCTTAGCAATAACTAAAACACTAAGTCATGGGCAGCCATTACTCACCTTACCTCATAAACATGGCTCCTTGTAATGAAATTATACATTTCCCTCCCATAAAATACAGACATAATTGCCATATACCACATCCCATACTAGGAGCAGGTGTTAAAAAAAATCCCATTTATAGATTTTTACCTCACAAACCTGCTCATGTGGAGATTAAAGAGGGTATAAAAACTATAAAAACATAAACTGTCCCTAAATAAAAAAAACATCTTTTGTCTATAAAGACCACACAGCGTTGGACGATTTATAGCAGCTACCACTGATGGACATGAATATGTCCATATACTATAACCGTCTAATGGAAGACAAGGTGGAGCCTTAGAAATGAGAAAACGGTGAAAATCATCTGCATGCCTACAGTTTTTGAACAGAATTCGGCTACTCTTAATGCAATAGTTTTTGTTCCATCAGTGCCCTTGGAAGATTTTTTTAAAGGGTTGTGCAACCGATCCGCCAAAAAGTAGAATATGCCCTTTATAAGCATCTGTGAGAATCAGATGCCAGAGTGATGGAAATCGACCACTAAAATGTTCATGTGAAGGGTAGCATCAGTCGTAGATCAGTATCAAGAGAGTTGCTTACAGAATTTTTGCTATATACACTCACCGGCCACTTTATTAGGTACACCTGTCCAACTGCTCGTTAACACTTCATTTCTAATCAGCCAATCACATGGCGGCAACTCAGTGCATTTAGGCATGTAGACATGGTCAAGAAAATCTCCTGCAGTTCAAACCGAGCATCAGTAGGGGAAGAAAGGTGATTTGAGTGCCTTTGAACGTGGCATGGTTGTTGGTGCCAGAAGGGCTGGTCTGAGTATTTCAGAAACTGCTGATCTACTGGGATTTTCACGCCACACCATCTCTAGGGTTTACAGCGAGAATGGTCCGAAAAGACAAAAACATCCAGTGAGCAGCAGTTCTGTGGGCGGAAATGCCTTGTTGATGCCAGAGGTCAGAGGATAATGGGCAGACTGGTTCGAGGCAACAGTGACTCAAATCACCACCCGTTACAACCAAGATAAGCAGAAGAGCATCTATGAACGCACAGTACGTCGAACTTTGAGGCAGATGGGCTACAGCAGAAGAAGACAACACCGGGTGCCACTCCTTTCAGCTAAGAACAGGAAACTGATGCTACAATTGCACAAGCTCACGAAATGGACAGTAGAAGATTGGAAAAACGTTGCCTGGTCTGATGAGTCTCGATTTCTAATGCGACATTCGGATGGTAGGGTCAGAATTTGGCGTCAACAACATGAATAACTGTACCCATCACCCATTCCCTTCTCCTAACTGCTTTTCACTCTAAAATTCTGAATTCGTCTTCCTAACAAAAGGTAGCAAAGCTTACACAGAAGCTCTGGAGAAGGGAGGGGATAGTGATGTCACAGAAGCTAAGTCTAAACAAAGATGGTTAGTTTGAGAATCCCATTATAAGGACTTTACCCAAAGGGGTTTTTCTGAGTTGGATGATTTGCCCCACTGCAGAATATGTTCACACGAATGTGCCCCCCCCCCTCCCGCTGATCAAAGAATGAGGGCCCCATTTTCACTTATTTATGGAGCGGCAGGTCGAATATGTACCTTGACACTCTATTCAATACTATGAGAGTGTTAAAAATCACATGGCACTATAATAGTCAGTGAACGGGATGCCTCAGAACTAATGGAGTGTTAGTTGGATCATGAGAACACACCATCAATTTTCGTCCTATGACGTTGGGCGTCCCTTATCGTGACTGGTAGGGGTCCCGACAGTCACATAACAACCCAATCAAACTAGGGCAACACCTTTAAAGGAAGTTTCTACTGTGCTTGGTTGTCCACACTCTAGTCGAGGAGGTCTAACCTACATATAAAATTCAGTAGTTACAGGCATCGGAAAATAACGTGTTTTCCAATGTGGAGATATTGCATTAGTATGAAGTGACCCTGCACCGGGGTGAGGTGACCCTACACCAGTATGAGGTGACACTACACCAGTATGTGGTGACATTCCTTTTAATTCTAGATCTACCCCAGTAAAGGGCTCATAAGCCATAAATCAACATCTGTCAAACATAGATGCTGTCAGATTTTTTTAACACCCGGATAACCTTGATGTGGTGTACCTAGCAGATGCTACCGAGTAAAGAGGAATCAAGAATCTTCCATTTTTATGCATTTTCTCTTTAAGTTAGCTGTCACCAAGTGCTGCAATACCAGACAAAATCTGTGGACAATAATGGAGCTAATGTTTTCATCTTAAAATAGCAAATCACAAGATTGCTTATTTAAAACAAGGACATGTTTGTGAATTCATTGCATAAGTATGTGGAGACACTGCATTAGTATATGAGGAAGTTGCACTAGTATGTGGTGACACTGCACTATTATGTGGTGACATTCTATTAGTATGTGGAGACACTGCATTAATAAGTAATGGGAATTCCGGCTCTTATTCGTAAGCTGGCTCAATAGGCTCCGTTCACTAACAGAGCCGGCTCTTCTGGCTCCTGAACAGTTCCCTATTAAATATATAACAAGGACTGCAGGCCATCAGTCACCGAACACCGTACACTTTTAACCTGAGTGTATTGGTGTAAGGGGAATGGTCAGCCGGTTAGGGGCGGGTTAAGGGAACCATCAGTTCACTGAGGGGAGTCGGCGAACAAGAGACGGCTCTTTGTGCGCCTCATTCGGTAACGATACATCACTAATTAGTATGAGGTGACACTGCACTAGTATATGGTGACATTCCTTTAGTATGAGGTAAAACTGCATTCGTATGTGGAGACATGCATTAGTATGAAGTAACACTGCAACGATCTGAGGTGACACTACACCAGTATGAGGTGACACTACACCAGTATGTGGTGACACTGCATTAGTATGTGGATACTGCACCAGAATGTGGTGACACTGCATTAGTATGTGTGACTTCTATTAGCATTTGGAGACACTGCACACAGTATGTGGACCTGCATTAGCATGTGGTGACATCCATTAGTATTTGGTACACTGCATTGTAATGTGGTGACCTGCATTAGTATGTGGTGAACTGCATTAGTATGTGTGATTATCCATTAGCATGTGGAGACACTGCACCTGCATGTGGTACACTGGATGTATGTGGTGACACTGCTTTAGTATGTGGTGACACTGCATTAGTATGTGGTGATTTCCATTAGCATGTGGAGACACTGCACCTGCATGTGGTGACCTGGATTAGTATGTGGTGACATCCCATTAGTAGTGGTGACACTGCATTATATGTGGTGACATCCCATTAGTATGTGTGACACTGCATTAGTTGTGGTGACATTCCATTAGTATGTTAGACCCTACTCTACAATATATGCTTCTTTAACACCAACACATTTCAACACAGCTAGGTGAATGACAGAAAACTACAGGCCTCAAGCTGACAAACTGTCATGTGCCTGAACAGCAGGGATGGCGTACTATACAAATGGCCCCACTGCTCTCACATTATTCACGCACTGACCTTGCCCGCTCGCCTCATGTAGACCCGCATTAGTGAAAAAGGAAAGTGCCATCTGCTTCTAGGTTACGGGAGGACAGACCAGCTGATAACTGATCATTATCTCTTATCACAACCTTAGCAATAACTAAACCTAAGCTAACAATAAACAGGGCTCCATTACTACACCCACCATCCTACGTCACGACACACTACCTAATAACATAACAGGCTCTTTTATGAATTATACTTTCCTCCATCCCATAAAACAGACATAATTGCATATCACTCCATACTAGGAGCAGGTGTTAAAAAAAATCCCATTTAGATTTTTACCTCACAAACCTGCTCATGTGGATTAAAGAGGGTAAAAACTATAAAAACATAAACTGTCCCTAATAAAAAAAAACATCTTTTGTCTATAAAGACCCACAGCGTTGGACGATTTATAGCAGCTACCACTGATGGACATGAATATGTCATATACTATAACCGCTAATGGAGACAAGGTGGAGCCTTAGAAATGAGAAACGGTGAAATCATCTGCATCCTACAGTTTTTGAACAGAATTCGGCTACTCTTAATGCAATAGTTTTGGTTCCATCAGTGCCCTTGGAAGATTTTTTTAAAGGGTTGTGCAACCGATCCGCCAAAAGTAAATAATGCCCTTTATAAGCATCTGTGAGAATCAGATGCCAGAGTGATGGAAATCGACCACTAAAATGTTCATGTGAAGGTTAGCATCAGTCGTAGATCAGTATCAGAGAGTTGCTTACAGAATTTTTGCTATATACACTCACCGGCCACTTTATTAGGTACACCTGTCCAACTGCTCGTTAACACTTCATTTCTAATCAGCCAATCACATGGCGGCAACTCAGTGCATTAGGCATGTAGACATGGTCAAGAAAATCTCCTGCATTCAAACCGAGCATCAGTATGGGGAAGAAGGTGATTTGAGTGCCTTTGAACGTGGCATGGTTGTTGGTGCCAGAAGGGCTGGTCTGAGTATTTCAGAAACTGCTGATCTACTGGATTTTCACGCCACACCATCTCTAGGGTTACAGCGAGAATGGTCCGAAAAAGACAAAAACATCCAGTGGCGGCAGTTCTGTGGGCGGAAATGCCTTGTTGATGCCAGAGGTCAGAGGAGAATGGGCAGACTGGTTCGAGGTGATAGAAAGGCAACAGGGACTCAAATCGCCACTTGTTACAACACAAGGTAGGCAGAAGAGCATCTCTGAACGCACAGTACGTCGAACTTTGAGGCAGATGGGCTACAGCAGCAGAAGACCACATCGGGTGCCACTCCTTTCAGCTAAGAACAGGAAACTGAGGCTACAATTGGCACAACTCATCGAATTGGACAGTAGAAGATTGAAAAAACGTTGCCTGGTCTGATGAGTCTCGATTTCTAATGCGACATTCGGATGGTAGGGGTCAGAATTTGGCGTCAACAACATGAAAGCATGGATCCATCCGGCCTTGTATCAACGGTTCAGGCTGTTGGTGGTGGTGTCATGGTTGTGGAATATTTTTCTTGGCACTCTTTGGGCCCCTTGGTACCAATTGGCATCGTTGCAACACCACAGCCACTGAGTATTGTTGCTGACCATGTCCATCCCTTTATGACCACAATGTATCCAACATCTGATGGCTACTTACAGCAGGATAATGCACCATGTCATAAAGCTGGAATCATCTCAGAGTGGTTTCTTGAACATGACAATGAGTTCACTGTACTCAAATGACCTCCACAGTCACCAGATCTCAATCCAATAGAGCATCTTTGGGATGTGGTGGAACGGGAGATTCGCATCATACAGTTGCCGCAGATTTGTCGGCTGCACATCCATGATGCCATCATGGTAAATATGGAAAACTCTGAGGAATGCTCCAGCAAACCTTGTTGAATCTGAGGCAGTTCTGAAGGCAAAAGGGGGTCCAACCCGTTACTAGCATGGTGTACCTAATAAAGTGGCCGGTGAGTGTAGTTCTTATAGGGGGACTGTATATAGTGGTTGCTGGGGGAGCTGTATACAGTGGTTGCTGGGGGAGCTGTATACAGTTATTACTGGGGGAGCTGTATACAGTGATTGCTGGGGGAGCGGTATATAGTGGTTGCTGGGGGATCTGTATACAGTGATTGCTGAGGGAGCTGTATATAGTGATTACTGGGGAGGCTGTATATGGTTGCTTGGGAGTGGTATTTAGCGATTGTTGTTCCCTGTCTGGATTACATTCAATGGGGGCCTCACCATATTTTGCGTCCAGGGGCCCCCACCAAGCTTAATCTGGCCCTGCTAAGGTACAAGACCAGGAGGAAGTGGTACAATGCAGGGTAGAGGGGGGAGAAAGGGACAGCTCGGGACATTTTCCCAACCACTCGAGACGGTGGAACAGCGCCCAAAAACTAGGACTGTCCTGGATGGTTGGGAAGTATGGGCACAGGAGCAAAAGAACAGAGTTTGAGAGTATGTGCATACTGTTTATATACTGAACTGAATTATAAAACCATATGCTGAGGTGGTTGCCATCTGTGTGTTATTTAAAGGGCACCTCCAGGACTTACACTTTGAAGTAGATATAATTTTTTTATTTCTTTTTAGTTTACCACGTGGATCACCAAATTGAGATGTGAGACATTTAGGGGCACATTTACTTACCCGTCCGTGTCCCGATCCTCAATCCGGAATGTCCGCCGGAATACACATCCGCCGCGATCCTCGTAGATCCTGCACCCAATATCCTGTATGCGTCGCTCCCCAATCAGGTCCGCCGGAGTTTACCTTCTTCTTCACGGTGCATGTAAGTGACTGGCTTGCGACACAAATTTGAATGTTAAATCCCATGCTTAGTCCCCGTCGGATTGTCCGAAAGCCCACCCCCCGATTTGTGTCATGTGATTGCGACACAATCCCCGGCACGATCCGAGACGAAAATGCAGCCGCGGGACTCTTAGTAAATAAGGCCAGAGCCCCATAAGGTCAGAGTAACTGATTGTAACTTGAAGAGCAACTTGGGCCCAGTTCTCCCAACTGCCTCATTCTATCTCCATAGGATATGCCAAAAATAGATGATAGGTAGGGGTCGTACTTCTAAGACCCCCATCTATATCAGCATTCCTCTTGGCACAGCTTGGATGAATATGGAGCGTTCCTGTCATACACGGTCACTCTCAATCTAACTCTATGGAGAATGGCTGCACATACACAGCACGATCTATGTCACTGGCCCTCCATCCCTGAGCTATGCGCTATCCCTGCATGTCACTAGGATACAGGCAGGAATCTGTGTGACCATGGCGATCCCCGGGATGGATCAGCGCTAGGGATGTATGGCACAAGGGGCACATTCCACACGAGCCCGGGTCAGTTCCTGTCACCTGACGTCAGTGTGATGAGATGGCTGCCCCCTCCCGTGGCGGAGCCGGTACAGCAGCACTTCCCCCGTCCACGCCTGTGGATCGTTACCTGTACGGCATTGGTAGCCGGATGCGGAGGGATGCGTCCTCCTCCTGCAGGTGAGGGATGCTGCGGGGGAGTGAGGCAGAGATGACCGCTGCCAGTACAGGCAGATCTCTGCTGCATTGGATCGCTCCCCCGGTGACAGGGCCAGGGATGGAGGATCGCTGTGTGAACGGCAGCACTAACTGCTCGGCCGGCATCCCGCGCTACCTGGGGCTGGCGCTCATGCTGCTGCTGGACGTGGTGGCCGTGGCCGGGAACGTGGCTGTGGCGGCGGTCATCCTCAAGACGCCGAGGCTCCGGAAATTCCTCTTCGTGGTGCACCTGTGCCTCATAGACACCCTGGCTGCCATCACCGTCATGCCCCTGGGCATGGTGGCCAGCTGGGGACGGGTGGCTTTCGGGGAGTCCCTGTGCCAAGCCTACATCTCCCTGGAGGTGTGCCTGAGCAGCGCCTCCATCCTCACCGTGTCTGCCATCCACATAGAGCGCTACTACTACATCGTGCACCCCATGAGGTATGAGGTGAAGATGACCTTGGGCTTGGCCATCTCCGTGCTGGTCTTCATCTGGTTCCAGGCATCCCTAACCTCCACTGTGCCATTCCTGAGCCAGCATGCAGAGCCCAGCAATGCCAGCCTGGTCAATGCCACCCGCTGCTCCCTGCAGAGGAATGCAGGGGGGCACAAGAAAGTGTTTGTCACCTTCTTTGTTTTGGTCTATTTTGTCTTGCCTCTAGTCATCATCCTGACAGTATATTGTAATGTATTTAAGGTGGCCAGAATAGCTGCCATGCAGCATGGACCCCTCCCGTCCTGGGCAGCAAGTCCTCGCCACAGGTCCAACTCTACTGGCAGCCAAACCAACATTGTGCCCGGGAACAGGTCTCACCAGGGATCACCAGACAGGACATTGGGAGGTGCCAAAGCAGCCTTTACCCTCATGATCATAGGCGGACAGTTTGTTATGTGCTGGTTCCCTTACTTTGTGTTCCATGTTCACAACGCTCTAGGAAATAGTCCCTACAAGGGCGCAAGCAGCAAGTGGGAGAACATAGTCAAATGGCTGGCCTACACATCATTTACTGTTAACCCCTTCTTTTATGGCTGTCTGAACAGACAAATCCGCACAGAACTCGCCAGGATCCCAAAATGTTTCCTAAAACAGTCGTTGGACGAGCAGCTAGGCCTGTCCAGCCATGAGGGATCAGTGGAGGAGAACTTCCTCCAGTTTCTCCAAAGAACTAGCTGTGTGGTGGAGAGGAGGAACAGCTTCCCGACATCTTCTACTTCCAGGCTGCTTGTTAATCAAAGTACTTTGAGTTTTAGAATCCCAGGGCAAATTTTGGAAGAAACTCCAGAACTACTGGAACATGACTCAGGTGAAGGGTTTAAGAGTATGCCGATGTGTCCTAGACAGAGTATCAACACAGGGACCACTTAATGAACATGGCTCCGACAGAGACGCCACATCTTGTAACATAGTTCAATAATTTTGTCATTTTTGAACCTGTCTTGAACAAATTGTATTATTGAGATGATTATGGAGTCCTAAATGTTTACTGTAAAGGCACAAGCACTTTTTATATGAAGTATGGATAGTTAGGTTACGGACGCAGCCATAGGAATATGAGCATTGGGGGTTTCTTCTAGATTCTATACATCACAGATTCAGTTTCTTTCCTAACCCCTGACATGCAGTATAATAATATCTTGTAGCTTCTAGGCTGTACCTTACCAAACTATATTATGTTTGCATCCAGGCAATGATGTTCCTTTGCAAACTCTGAATAGATACCGAGCACAAAACAGCAATAAATCTTGCAACACAATAATATATTTTATTATGAGCTGTACATTTTTGTTACGTGGAAGAGGGACATATGGCAAGCACAGGGTTCACAAATATAATAATGCTGACTAGTGTTTTGAAGGGTTAATAAGTTACGTGCAGAAAGAAACTGGCTTCCTATGGAGACAACTGTAAGATAAGTGTCAAGATGTTAGGAACACTTCCAATGGGTTTGAGATTATGTTAAAGTGACTTTTTTTAATGAACAGTATGTAATAGTATTTGCAGAAACCTAACGAAAGCTGGTAAAAATGCTATTTTCCATTTCGATTTAATATTAAATTCAGTAAACCTTGAAGAGTTTCTCCATTGCAGTTTATAAAAAGATCTGATTAATAATGAAATTCATGTAGATTGTGTCAAGCTGCCATCCCCAATTATATCCACACTGACCATTCACATCTAGAGCTCTGTGCTCTCTGTAGTGTCCGGAAACCGTAATTACAGCAACAGCTGCAGTTACAGCTTCTGGCCACTGCAAATACCAACCAAATGCTTTTGTCACCCTGCCCTCTGCTTATGAGAGGCTAAACAGCTGATTTATGCGTGGAGAAGGTGGCAGCCCCCCAACTATCCTGTGGATAGGCCATTGATAGTAATTCCTGGACAACCCCTTTTAGGGGTATTATTATAAATATAGATTTTTCTGGCAACTGTCGAGACCGAGAAAAAGAAAGAAACTTACTTGATTCCCTGGTGGTCCATTGCTCTCTTTCAGGCATTGCCCATTATGTTGGTCTGTATTGCCCAATGCTTCTGAACACAACAGACTCCCCTCCAAATACCCAGCTAGGTACTATATGCTGCTGTGTGTCAAGAAGCACTAGGACAGTGATGGCGAACCTATGGCACGGGTGCCAGAGGTGGCACTCAGAGCCCTCTCTATGGGCACCCTTGCCATTACCCCAGGGTAGAGTTCGCCAGACAGAGCAGGGAGTAATAAGTTCCTGCTTAAACTGTCGCATTGGCACTTTGCAAAAAATATGTGGGTTTTGGTTAAAGTTTGGGCACTCAGTGTCTAAAAGGTTTGCCATCACTGCACTAGGAAGTAGAGAGGGAGACCAGCGGGTGATCAGTGAGTGGAATATGCTTCTTTCAATGTGTACTTCCTTCTATGAAAAAAAAAACCCTTCAGTATATTTACTTTTATATGCTATTATATTCCATTGTCTCCTGTTTTAATATAAAAATAATAAATAAAATTAAGTAAAAACAAACACTTTAAAGGGAATGTGTCATCAGAAAACCCTAGTTTTACCCATTCTGTATTCTATATTGAACTTCATTCTGTAGACTTTTCAGCAGTCATCTCACCTTAATTATAGGATTCACCATCCATGGCCACAATCCTTCAGGTGAAGTACTTCTGCTTCATTGACATAAAAATAAAGTTAATTTATCACAGCAACAGAACTCCTAATAAACATATAGCTCTAATCATGTTTCTGGGATTTATCCAGCAGTGTTAATGGTTAATAAGCTGTAAATCTACTGGTAGATTTCCTTTAAAACCTAACCATCATGAATAAATTAATGAGTTAATTTTAATTAGTTATTTTTTCATATTGTATGATGTAAACTTTTCTAATATGCTTTTTTAAGAAATTCTACTTAGTTTGTAAAGGAACAAGCTGCAGTGCTCCCTCCCATAGAGATCTGTATTCCAGCCTTTTTTAGTGTGTGTCTATGGAGCTATGAGCTTACATCTAACCTCCCTGTGTTTGGTTACACAGCTCTGAGGAGTGAAGATTAAGCCCTTCACTTTCAGCTTGATGTTTAAAAATAATGCTCATAGCATACTACAGCCAGGGAGAGAGCAGAAAGAGTTAACACTCACTGCTCAGAGCTGTGTGAACAAACAGAAAGGAGAAGACAGAGAATCCTGTCTTCAGCCTGGTAGATGGATCTGTCTTGTCAGCAGAAAAGTAACACTGCTTATTTGTTTCTTTACAAATAAAGCTGAATTTATTATAGAATTATATTTGAAACATGTTCACAATACTTCCCCCCACACACACATTATCAGAAATCATCTGAAATAACAGTTACTTTTTAATGGAAATACATACACTGGGGTTCTTGGAAAAGTATGCATATGTGTTTTTCAGGGTGGGTTAAGGAAAACCTTGCCTTTAAGCTACATTGTTAGGCTAAGGGGTATTCCCAAGAAAAAAAAAATTAAATATACTTAGGAAGGCAAAATAACATTCTCTAATTCAATGTTTTTAACAAAAATACAGAATTTCACAAATATAATTCCAACCTGTTTCTATCAGAACTAATATTTTGTGTTTTGGTTGGCATAGGATACAACCATAAACTACAGCTGGGCAGGTCTTCCTGTCAGATTCCTCTCACATGAACACTTTACTGCAGGGGAGGAGGAGGCAGCAATCACTAGAGGCAGAGGCGATTTCTGTCCAACAGCTCTACAAACAAGAAATAGTGGTGCTGAGGGTGCTTGATTCATTAGGTTAAGTAGCAGATATAATTAGATAAATATGAGATAATATCTTGTCAGATATTAGTAGAATGTTCAGAAGCTAAATGAAAGTGTAGATAAACCCTATATCCCAATACTCCAAACACATTGTCCGCACACAGCGACAGGTGGATAGTAGGATGTGCATGAGCATAGCACACAGGAATCAGGGAGTGTCTGCTCAGCTAGTGCCCACCCACAGGGCTGAATTTTACATTCAGGAGCAAATACAGTGGTATGAGAAAAAGCAGCGATAAAACTGTAAAATTGCAAAGTAAGACATTAAAAGTTATATTTATCATGTTAGCATCACTAATGGATTAAGATTCATGGGTTAACTCTTAACATCAAGCATGACATTTTATTTAGAAAGCCTAATGAACAAGATATGGGATAATAGCCAAATATTATATATATTCCATAACATATTCCAGTGTTGGGAACGGATATGGCCAGATGAGAGGCTATAGACTAGATCAGGGAAGTAAATAGACTCCTTAACTAGATTGGGCATACTAAATAATGTAACTGATGTGACGTTATTTGTATTGGAAATTATATTGAAAAAAAAAACGCTGAATTTTCCATTTAAGGTTTTTCCAGAATCCCCAGTAGAGCATACATGGCCTATAAAGGGGTATTTTCGTCTGGGCATTAATTTTGTTTCATTAATCTGCCATATATAAACATTTCCTCAATTAGATGTTATTTAAAAAAAAGTGAAGATAATTTCTCATAAATGTAGTCGTATGGTCCCTTAGAAACAAGACTGTGTCCTCGGATACGACCACCTCTGCTGGAGTGATTGCACAAAGAAACAAAAAGTTTTGTATTCGAAATGTCCGGGAGTTACTGCAGGTCCCACAGACGTCCTGTGGTAATGAACGGTGAAGCAACGTGGTCAGGCAGGACTCAATAGCGCATGTCTGGCAAAATGTGAGGTGGTCGTATCTGAGGAAGCCATCTCGTACATGACTACATTTATGAGAAGTTATCTTCACACAGGAACATATTTTTTAATTAACATTCAATTGAAGAAATGTTTACATATGGCAAATGAATGAAATGCCCAGATGGGAATACCCCTTTAAGTCTCTAAAGGACTTCTTACATCCCTGACATAGTCTATGGCCTCTCAATTGTTTAAACCAGTTCCCTACACTCTGCTAATTAGAGGGAAGCATATTGTCCACATTTTATTCCTTATGGAATAGGTATATTATTATATACAAAACTCTTCCACAGGATCTTCCTCAGCAACTCCAGAGTCTTGTTTTATAGTCCATATGGCTGCTATAAAGCAGATCTCTAAATACAGGTAGCAGTTCAGGCAAAATATTAGCCCCCATAATCATGAACATAAGATAGAATAGACATATGTTTTAATTGGTAACAAAATAATATGTGGTGCATTCCCTTTGAACCAGTGAATACATGCCTGTGTGACTAGGAAGGCTTTTTTCATAATGTGATGTTATTGTACACTTTTATTTAATGTATATATATGAATTGTACTACTTTCACGAGAAGAAGATTGCAAGACTATCAGAAATTAAAAAATAAATAAAAGAAAGTAGAGAAATAAAAGAAATTAAGAGTTGAACGATGCATCGAAACTTCAATACTATTTCAATACTGGAAAGCTTAGGTGGTTGAATACCAGGGGCGCGTCATTTGCGGTACTGAGTTACTGACGTTTTAAGCTGTCGGACAATGTTGATTCCATCTCTGCTCATAGGAATCTTCTCTGAGTAGATGTGTTGGGATATATGTGCAAGGTACTGGATGTAACATCCACCTTTGAACCCCTAACACTCTAGGTAGATGTGTAAAACTTGCTTCAAAGTTAGAATGTATAAAACATGGGAGTATTGAAAATGTTTTCTGCAGTGGGATAACAACCACAAAAATACAGTCAATGTAATCTGTGGTGTAAAAAATAACAAGGACTTTTGGAATCTGATATAGAACCACAGAGGTGTGGCAGAAGATCAGTGGTTACTTCTCCAAATTTTTGGAACAACCTCCCTGCCAGGTACCTTCTAAAATGAGTAACTAACTAGAAGAATTGATGCTCTTTTGTAGGGAAAACATACCTGCCTAAAACTTTTGCACAGTACTACGTTTATACATGAATACTTATAACACACATCTCTGTCTAATACACCTGAGCAGAGCATGTGTCTGCTAAGCACCTCTACCCTCTCTCTTGCGCAGTATTGTGTATGGGATGTATGAAGTTGTATCTAAATACAAAGCAAACATTTGCATAATACAATATATTATTTAAATACATTTGTCCTACTACACCTTTTTTCAATTAATACTAGTGCAATAAATTTTTGTAGAAAAGGTAAAAATACAAATGAAATTTTATTTTTTTTTTACATAATATCAGCAAATTTCTCCACATAGTTTGGAAACAGTTTCTTCCCTCTGGATTTTATTTTAAATGAATATATTTTCAGCTTTTCTTCATCTCTTTGTTACACTCAGAGGCCATATTTCTTCTTTAGAGGTATGTAAGTGTCGTTAGTCTTCTTTGAATTTTCTATGTAGGCAAATAAGGCGCGAACATCTGGAAAGAATGAAACATAGAAAAATAATAAGAACCAGCGCAAATTATTTTTGAAAGTGTCCTACTTATACACTTTTATATATATAAAAAATATAAGTGTATAATTTTTTTTTTTTTTAAGCTGGAGGAGAACAGGTTATAATAACAATAATTCCTTTATTTAAAGAGCGCTCACAGATAATGCAGGGCTACACAGAGTTAACTTTTATTAGATATGTATTAAAAAATTATTACGAATGTGTTGAGGTGAAAAAGACCTCCGCCACAAAGGTATGTATCTATAAAATTTTTTTCAACAAGTCTGGCCTCAGCACAGGCACATGTATGGGTTACTTTTTAATGGAAATACATACACTGGGGTTCTTGGAAAAGTATGTATATGTGTTTTTCAGGGTGGGTTAAGGAAAACTTTGCCTTTAAGCTACATTGTTAGGCTAAGGGGTATTCCCAAGAAAAAAAAAAATTAAATATACTCAGGAAGGCAAAATAACATTCTCTAATTCAATTTTTTTAACAAAAATACAGAATTTTACAAATATAATTCCAACCTGTTTCTATCAGAACTCTGTTTTGGTTGGCATAGGATACAACCATAAACTACAGCTGGACAGGTCTTCCTGTCAGAGGAGGAAGCAATCACTAGAGGCAGAGGCGATTTCTGTCCAACAGCTCTACAAACAAGAAATAGTGGTGCTGAGGGTGCTTGATTCATTAGGTTAAGGGTACATTCACACAGCGGTATGCCCGCCGTGCGGGCATACCGCCGTGTGCTGGAGAGGAGGAGGAGGCAGCCCCTCCTCCCTCCATAGAGAATAGCAGCGCACGGCCGCACACACGCCAAAAGATAGAGCGTCTTGTCAGCAGAAAAGTAACACTGCTTATTTGTTTCTTTACAAATAAGCTGGAATTATTATAGAATTATTTAATTGAAACATGTTCACAATACTCCCCCCACACAACACATTATCAGAAATCATCTGAAATAAACAGTACTTTAATGGAAATACATACAACTGGGGTTCTTGGAAAGTATGCATATGTGTTTTTCAGGGGGGGTTAAGGAAAAACTTTGCCTTTAAGCTACATTGTTAGGCTAAGGGTATTCCCAAGAAAAAAAAATAAATATACTCAGGAAGGAAAATAACATCTCTATTCAATTGTTTAACAAAAATACAGAATTTTACAAATATAATTCCAACTGTTTCTATCAGAACTCTGTTTGGTTGGCATAGGATACAACCATAAACTACAGCTGGGGCAGGTCGTCCTGTCAGAGGAGGAAGCAAATCACTAGAGGCAGAGGCGATTCTGCCCAACAGTCTACAACAAGAAATCGGTGTGAGGGTGCTTATTCATTAGGTTAAGGGTACATTAACAGCGGTATGCCGCCGGGCGGGATACCGCGTGTGCTGGAGAGGAGGAGGAGGCAGCCCCTCCTCCTCCATAGAGAATGCAGCGCACGGCGCACACCGCAAAAGTAGAGCGGCTCTGCGCGCGCCGGCTATGCGTCTATGGACGTACATGCGGCGCAAATTTGCTGGCGCATTGTATTCCGCAGACGGCCATGTGAATGTGCCCTAAGTAGCAGATATAATTAGATAAAATGAGATAATCTCTTGTCGCATATTAGTAGAATGTTCGAAGAAGCTAAATGAAGTGTAGATAAACCCTATACCCCAATACTCCAAACACATTGTCGCACACAGCGACAGGTGGGTAGTAGATGTGCATGAGCATAGCACACAGGACAGGGAGTGGCTGCTCAGCTAGTGCCCACCCACAGGGTGATTTTTAATCAGGAGCAAATACAGTGGTAGAGAAAAAGCAGCGATTAAAAACTGTAAAATGCAAGTAAGACATTAAAAGGATATTTATCATGTTAGCATCACTAATGGATGAGATTCATGGGTTAACTTCAAGCATGACATTTTTTATTTGAAAGGCCTAATGAACAAGATATGGGATAATAGCCAAATATTATATATATTCCATAAAATATCCAGTGTGGGAACGGATATGGCCAGATGAGAGGCTATAGATAGATCAGGGAAGTAAAGACTCCTTAACTAGATGGGCATACTAAATAATGTGACTGATGTGACGGTATTGTATTGGAAATTATATTGAAAAAAAAAACTCAGAATTTCCATTTTTAGGTTTTTCCAGAATCCCCAAGTAGAGCATACATGGCCTATAAAGGGGTTTTTCGTCTGGCATTAATTTTTGTTTATTATCGCCATATATAAACATTTCTAATTAGATGTTATTAAAAAATGTGAAGATAATTTCATCAAGGTAGGCGTATGGTCCCTTAGAAACAAGACTGTGTCCTGGATACGACACCTCTGCTGAGGGATTGACACAAACAAACAAAGTTTTGTATATCGAAATGTCCGGGAGTGGTACTGCAGGGTCCCACAGAGTCCTGTGGTAATGAAGGTGAAGAAAACGTAGTCAGGCAGGACTCAATAGCGCATGTCTGGCAAAATGTGAGGTGGTCGTATCCGAGGAAGCCATCTCGTACATGACTACATTTATGAGAAATTATCTTCACACAGGAACATATTTTTTAATTACATTCAATTGAAGAAATGTTTACTATGGAATGAATGAAATGCCCAGATGCGGAATACCCCTTTAAGTCTCTAAAGGACTTCTTACACCCTGACATAGTCTATGGCCTCTCAATTGTTTAAACCAGTTCCCTACACCTGCTAATTAGAGGGAAGCATATTGTCCACATTTTATCCTATGGAATAGTATATTATTCACACATCAGTCACTAGGATCTCTGAAAAAAGTCATGCTGAGGTGTAAAGGGGTTGCCCAGGAATGCTCCTATTCAGTTGCTGGTCTCTACTTGTATACAGAAGCTGGTGGTGCAGTCAAGCTGTAGCAGGAGCGTGTTTGTGGTCCGGACAGCACTGTCGCTTAATAGAGAACTGGGGAAAAAAATGAGTATATGCTCTTTATTACTTTTTAAAGCCCCTCCCCCCCAGCCATACGCAAAATGTTTGTATGCCTAGACAATCCCTTTAAAAGGGGGGATGCCTTACAATGTAGCCAAGAGATAGTTTCCTACTCTATCTGGAAAACATTGTGCGATATTTTTCTTACAGAAAAACTCTTCCACATCCGGGATTTCCTCAGCATTCCAGAGTTCTGGTTTATAGTCATCGGTGCTATAAGCAAGATCTCTAAATACAGGTTAGCAGTTCATGCAAAATAGCCCCCAATAATCCATGAAACATAAGATAGAATAGAAAGTTTTATTGGTAACAAAATAATATGTGGTTTGCATTCCCTTTGAACCAGTGAATAGAGCCTGTGGACCTAGGAAGGGTTTTTCATAGGTGATGTTATTCGTACATTGTATTAATGTTATATATGAATTGTACTACTTTCAGAGAAGGAAGATTGCAAGACTGATCAGAATTAAAAAAACATAAAAGAAAGTAGAGGAAATAAAAGAAATAAGAGTTTGAACGATTTGCATCAGGAGAGCTTCAATACTATTTCACATACTGGAAAGCTTAGTGGTGATTGAATACCAGGGGTACGCGCACGTCATTTGCGGGGGGTACTGAGTTACTGACGTTTTAAGCGGCGGACATGTTGATCACATTCTGCTATCTAGGAATTCTTCTCTGGGAGTAGAGTGTTGGGTATATGTGCAATGAGGTACTGGATTGTAAAACTCCACCTTGGAACCCTAACACTCTACGCCATGCACAATTACAATTTTTTTTGACCCAATAACTTTAAAGGGGTCATGGAGCAATAAGAAAGAGCTCACACTTGCCTCCTCCAGCGCTCACTGCCAGGCCTGTGTTTGAGGACACTCCCATGCAGACTACAGCCACGCACCTACTACACATTGAAACTAATGCAGTAGCAGGTGCGCAGCAGTGGTCAGGATGCCAGTGCCTGCCCCTGTAAACAACCTGCCTGAAGTGGACAGCGGTGCTGTGGGAGAACTGGAGCTCCGGAAGAGGTATACACAAGGCATGTGGCAAAAGTTTTAGGTAGATGTGTAAAACTTGCTTCAAAGTTAGAATGTATAAAACATGGGAGTATTGAAAATGTTTTCTGCAGTGGGATAACAACCACAAAAAATACAGTCAATTGTTAATCGTGTAGTGAAAAAAAAAAACAAGGACTTTTGGATTCTATGGCATAGAACCACAGAGGTTGTGGCAGAAAGATCAGTGGTTACTTCTCCACATTTTTGGACAATCCCATGCCAGGTTAGCTTCTAATATGGATGTAACTGTTAAAACTGAGAAGAATGAGCTCTGTGTAGGGAAAAATACCTGCACTAAAACTTTTGCACAGTACTACGTTGTTATACAGATACTATAAATAACTACTCTTTCTAAACACTCTGGCACGAGCATGTGTCTGCTAAAGCACGACTCTACCTCTCTCTGCCCAGTATGTGTATGGGAGTATGAAGTTGTATCTAAAATACAAAGCAAACATTTGCATAATACATAGACAGGACAGTCCCCGGGTTACATACAAGGATAGGGTCTGTAGTTGTTCTTAAGTTGAGTTGTATGCAGTCGGAACTGTCTATTGTACATTTGGTATCGCAGAAGAACTTTTGGGTCTCTGTGACAATGGGATTTAAAAAAGTTGGGTGTCATAAGATCGAGAGTAACAATAAAAGCTTCATGTTCAGACCCTTTGATTACTGTTAAAGCGTGTTATGTAGCCTAGGACTAAAATACAAAAATTACCAATATCCATGGGTCCGTTTGTAAACTAGGGGTCGTATGTAAAGTTGAGTGTTTTAAGTAGGGGACGGCACTGATTTATAGTTTAAAGTACGTCGTTACTAACTTTTTCAATATATATACTAGGTCCAATAAATTTTTGTAGAAAAAGGTAAAACAACAAATGAATAGTTTTATTTTGTTACATAATAGTCAGCACTTTCTCCATATAGTTTGGAAACAGTTTTTCCTCTGGATTTTGATTTTAAAGGAATATATTTTAGCTTTTCTTCATGTCTTTGTTACACTCAGAGGCCATATTTCTTCTTTAGAGGTATGTAAGTGTCATTAGTCTTCTTTGAATTTTCTATGTAGGCAAATAAGGCGCGAACATCTGGAAAGAATGAAACATGGAAAAATAATAAGAACCAGCGCAAATTATTTTTGAAAGTGTCCTACTTATACACTTTTATATATATAAAAAATATAAGTGTATAATTTTTTTTTTTTTTTTTAAAACTGGGAGAGAACAAGGTTATAATAACATAATTTCTTTTATTTAAAGAGCGCACACAGATTATACAGCGCTAAACAGAGTTTTGCCAAATCAGTTCCTGTCCCCAATGGGGGTCACAATCTAATCAATCTACCAGTATGTTTTGGAGTGTGGGAGGAAACTGAAAAACCTGGAGGAAACCCACGCAGACACGGAGAGAACATACAAACTCTTTGCAGATGTTGACCTGGATTGCACTTGAACCCAGGACCCCAGCGTTGCAAGGCTGTAGTGCTAACCACTGAGCCTCACAATCTAATCAATCTACCAGTATGTTTTGGAGTGTGGGAGGAAACCGAAAAACCTGGAGGAAACCCACGCAGACACGGAGAGAGCATACAAACTCTTTGCAGATGTTGACCTGGATTGCACTTGAACCCAGGACCCCAGCGTTGCAAGGCTGTAGTGCTAACCACTGAGCCAAAATATATATTTTTACAGTTATTTATTCATTCATTAATCTGTAATTTATCTACTGTTGATGATAAATTCTGCTTGATCATTAAGGGGGTTGTATGCAGTTTGACAAGTATCTCCTATCCAATCTACACATGATGTATGGGTCCCCAGATCCATTTAATTAGTGGCACTTCTGGATTTCTGCAGTCCCATACTAGGATGTAGCTCTTATGAGACGAATGACTGTGGTTTGGGGATAAATGTTAAATCTTATCCAACCACTTTAATGATGGCTGTACGATTTAAAGAATGGTGGCATTGTGTGACTGCCTAGTTCATCACACGAATCCAAAGCCATGGCCCCAGTTACCTGAGCTGCTAATGCTATAAAAAGAAAAAACATTTTCTACACCATTATTAAAAATAGGTTACAAGAATTATGTCAATCTTGCATCTACTAGAGAATTCTATTTTTATGGGTTAGTGAAAGTCAAGATGCGATTGTGACGCTGCTGTCGTTTACCCTTCCCCGTTCCCTACTCTTTACTTCCTTTACTACATTACCTTCTTTTTCTGATCCTGACAAAAACATGATTGCCATATCAAACCTCCTGAGCTCAGATAATGTTTTCAAAATTTCCAACACAAGTTCGGCCTCTTCATTCCTAAGGAAAAAAAAAAGTACAAGCTTTTATACATGCCACTTCCAATTTCCTAAACTTTCTGCATGTTTTCCTTTATTTATAATGCTGTATCCTGAAATAGTTATGATGGAAGAGCCTTCATAGTCGAGTAGATATAGATATTGTTATGCTGGTTATTGGTATCCACTTGTTCATATTTGTGTCAGCCCGAATATGGATGGATAACTATGACTACTACAGCGCTCTACTGTGTCTAGCATGGTCTCTGGTAACAGCTTGTATCAATACACTTGCACAGAATGGAGAGTTTTTATTACATTCACGAAGGGCAATAATAAAGGGAGATTCAATTCAAAATTAACCATTTTAGACATAACATTTATATTTTAAAATATTTTAAGACGTTTTCCAGAGCTATACCAAGGGTGATCTCCCTACAGACTCCTCACTCCTGGCAATTGGCTGAGTTCAATGGTGCTGCTTTACACAGATGTATAGCTCTTCATTTAGCGCTCATGGTCTCAGGGCAATTAAAAGGGGTTCTCCATTTTCAGCAAATAATTAATATGGTTCCCTTTAAGGAAAAGGTATATGATTTTCCAATATACTTTCTGTATCGATTCTTCACCGTTTTCAAGATCTCTGCTTGCTGTGTTCATAGAAAGTTGATGTGTGTAATCTATCATGTGATGTCACACAGCTGCATGACTTATTATTACACACAGCTCTGATTACTTTATACTAACAAGCGGACTTCGTGTGACATCAATCACATGGCCAGATTTACAGTTAGGGCAGTGACACAATTTTCGGAGTTGGGCTCTACAGCTCTCCACATTGGATTTGAAATGAAAACTCTACAACAGAATTCAAGTGCAGATGTAACGCTTAATTGAAGGGTTGAAAAAAAATCTGATAGAAAAGGTAGGAATTGTACACATTCTTTACAAAAACCACCATTTAGGAGCTCAAAAGTAATTGGACAAATAAACATACACCAACACAAAATATTTGTTATTTTCAATATTTTGTTGTAATCCTTGGAGGCAATCACTGCCTTAAGTCTGGAACCCATGGACATCACCAAACGCGGGGTTTCCTCCTTTAATGCTTGCCAGGGCCTTTACCCGCAGCCTTCAGGTCTTGCTTGTTTGTGGGTTTTGAGTCTTAAGTCTGGATTTGAGCAAGTGAAATGCATGCTCAATGGGTTAAGATCTGGTCATTGACTTGGCCATTGCAGAATGTTCCACTTTTTTGCACTCATGAATCACTGGGTAGCTTTGGCGTATGCTTGGGGTCATTGTTCATCTGTACTATGAAGCGCCGTCCGATAACTTGCAGCATTTGGCTGAATCTGCGGATGAAAGTAGTATCCCGGTACACTTCAGAATTCATCCGGCTATGTTATGCTACCAATTCATGCTGTTATGTCATCAAAAACACAAGTGACCCAGTGCCATTGAAAGCCATGCATGCCATGCCATCACGTGCCTCCACCATGTTTTACAGAGGATGTGGTGTGCCTTGGATCATGTGCTGTCCCTTCGTATCCAACTTTTCTTCTCCATCTTCTGAGAAGGTGATCTTGTCGTATCTGTCCACTAGATACTTTTCCAGAACTGAGTGCCTTTGAGGTGTTTTTCGGCAAATTTAACTCTGGCCTCCTATTTTTGGAATGGATGCAATGGTTTTGCCCCATCTAGATGTGAACCCTTTGTATTTTCTTCACGGAGTCTTTCTTTACTGTGACTTAGAGACGATAATCACTACTCACATGAGAGTGTTCTGGACTTCATTGTGTGTTGTGAACGGTTCTTCGTTCACCAAAGACAAGTATCGCGCGCATCACACCACGGTGTCCATCGGGAACGCCGGCCTTTTGAGCTTCCCAAGCTCTACGTCATTCCTTTTTTCTCAGAATGTACCCAGATCTGTGATTTTGCTACTCCAAAGCATGTCTGCATAACCTCTGAGGGATTTTTTCTTTTTTCACGCCTCAGGTGTTCTGACTTCACCTCAATTGAGAGTTCCTTTGACCGCATGTGTTGGTACAGCTAACCGGCTTTCCAAATGCAAAACCGACACACCTAGAATGTGACCAACCCGCGACTTTTAATACTTCAGTGTGTTACAGGTGTAACGAGGGAGACGCATTCAGAGTGAATTGCAGCCCTTGAGCAGACCATTGTCCATTACTTATGTTCCCTTAAAAAGAGGAGGCTTGATGCATGTCATTCAGAGCAGATTCCTAATCTTCTCTGATTTAGATGTGGAACTCTCATAGTGCAGCTGGGAGGGGTGGCACTTCAGCCCATATTATATATATATTGTTTTTACTGAAACAGTTTATTGTAAACAGCTAAAACTAACAAAACTTGTGTCACTGTCCAAATATTTGGCCCAACTGTATTGAAGGAAGTAAACATAGAAGCTTCTTCAAGCAACTCACAGCAAGCAGGATGCTAAAAAACTATTAATAAAGGAATGTGTCAAAAAGTATATTACAAGATCATGTTTTATTAACTGTTTCATTACAACAAACAATATCAATGGTTTGCTAAACGTGGACAACCCTTTAATAGCAAGTGTATGCTCTACAAACACAGCACAAGCTACACTGTCTGTTATGGGAACAGGATCCCTTCATCACTGTAAATAAACGTTAGGGGTCTAAAAGCTAAAGTTAACAAAAGCTCCCAATGGTACATCCTATAACTACCAAATTAAAAAGAATATCATGCGGAAAAATCTGAGGGTTCCAGTGAGTTAAGGTTACTTACTCAATGTATTAAGTCGTAAAATTTTATTTTCTGAAGACATTCCGGATCTTAAGCTTTTGAAATATTGAATTGTAAAGTGAAGGCTCAATGTTCCTAAAACAACAAAAAAAGCAAACCTGATTGAAATAAAAATGTTTAGTGCAACATCCACCCACGAAATGAAAGCCTACTTTGTTTGTATACAATCCCTTTACCAAATGTTTATAACATGCTGAGCTGTTTTAAAAGAGATATAGAAGAACATGAACACACACAGTAGTATGCAACAACCATACCAGTACAAAAGCAAGCCAAATAGGACATGGCTGACATATCTGTCGTTGTAAATTTTCTCATTTAGTTTCTCCCTTTTCCATGTTTTCTGTATGCATGTTTGGAGCACGGGGTTAACAACAGTGTTTAATATGCACCATAGAACCTGCTGAGTGAAGCTGCATCTCCCCATAACTGCTGTGTTGGAATCCAGAGTCAGGATTATGTGGGAGGAAGAATACTAAATATAGAAAACATAGGAGAACATAAGACAAATCCCTATGGCGATTCTGGAGGTTTATACCATGCATTGCCAGTGTGCTACCACCCAATAATTTTAATTCCGGTGGAACAAAATTCATGGAAGTAGTTTATGCTCTGACCTCGTTAAAGGGTGAGTGTTAAAATGGCCCTTGTTTTACAAACAAGCAAACATCAAATATTGGGGTTATTTTTTTTTTGGCCCAGCAACAGAAGCGATATGAAACGCTGTTTAGTCTGTTCTTACTTTCGGTAGGTGTATAACATACATGGGTTCCACTTAGTCTCTTGATGATCTGGCTTCAAGTTTGAATATGATTTGCAGGTAGGAAACTCCCGGAATGTTCACAATATCCACAGTGGGGTAAGGGAAGGTTGATCCTCGTCTATTTGGCTAGGGATGGTTGTCAGCGGAATTCTATTTGTACAGTGTTATCCCTAAATCAAAAAAGCAAAGTTATTATGACAATTACAAGAGTAATCTGCAAAGTGCTCAATTTGCGACAGCTCAAGTTATGAAAGGCCAACTGGTGCACCTTGACAAGCCCCATAAACGGCAGAACAGTGCCTTATCTTTTAACTGAACTGTGTCCAATTGCTGACTTGTAAGCAGCCCATTGGGTTACATGGTATATGTAAAATCGATACTTGTAGTTCTTCTCTCATACTAGACAGACATAGAGTCGAAGGAGGCGGTGCAATGCATTCAAGCTCCCTCCGAAATGAATTCACTCAAAAGTTTCGCCAGAAATAAGGAACAGATTTTAGACCTGTCAAATCTGCATAACTCAAGGGGGAGCTGGCAGCAGTGCCCTCTCGGCTTACCAAAACTGCTAAAGCCTCTTAATAAAATCAGAAATACGTAGTCATGCTGTCGCGGGAGGGGGTCAAGCCGGGGTGCGTGTACATCCCCACATAATGGATCCCTGGAAGGCCAAAATTCGACTCTTGGTAAAAAGACAGTTGGGGGTCTATGTTCACAGTAGATCAATTTACAACATGGAAAAAGGCAGTCCCCGGTGTGTACATCACAAGGATAGGGTCTGAAGGAGGTTGATTCTTAAGTGAATTTGTATGTAGCGAAAGTTGATATATTTATATGGGAAAGTTCTAGAACAATTTTTTTCTTTTGCGCCCAGTGGACATTGGATTCCTGCATTTACACAAATTTGGTTGTGTAAATTGGCCAGAATTATCAAATAAAGCGTCATACGAGATCTTACAGCATCTTCGATCTGGCAGTAGGCGACTATAGTATAGATCAGAGAGCTCACAGAGGGTCACAGTGGGGCAGAGGGGTCCGTCTGGTAACTATGGGGTTGTCTGTATAGTGGCGGTCCTTAAGTAGGGGACCGCCTTGGCACATTCAATATCCTGGAAACTTTCTGAACAAGTAGACAATACTTTTTTTTTTTCACTGTAATACTCCTATGAGCCTTCAGTTGGGGTAGTTCATGTGAATTGCTGCAGTTATTTATTGTAAATTTAAGAATCAGCACGCAGAGAGGTATTACTAGGAACCGTAAAACGAACAGAAGCGGAGACGGAAGACCCAGAATGTCAGGTTTGGGGTTTTGGTTAAACAAGGTTGACCTTTCACAAGTGCATCTGTTAATGTAGTAAATGCATACAATAAATATCATTCCATTAATAACATCTTTCTATGTAAAATAATAATGCATCGTTCCGTAAGAGATATGAAAGCAGACGGCTCGGACTTGCCATTTCTATAGCAGTTGTGCCTAAAAATACGTCGCAGTGGTTTCATGCAAGGGGACATTCAGAACTTCAAAGAAAATCACAATTGACTACACAAACAGCGTAATGGGTTTCATTAAATGGATGATCCAGTGAATGATTTAAGTTGTTCCATTGTTTCCAATTCCACAATACGCTGCAAACCAAGGCCAAAGATAGATTTAAAAATATTCCAAATCTAAGATATAGTAGAAAAAATACAAAAAATTATAGTAATTGCTCTCCATGACGCGCATGCAAAATAGATGGCAACATAATAGCGCGTAAAAGCGCCTAATCATATCTATGGCAGGAAATGGAAAAGAAGATTTAATTAAAATTAAAGTTTCAAAATTTATTTAACCCAGTTAAAGACTGGCCCTGTATCACCGATCATGAATCGACAATTTTAAGATTTGTCAGGTACATGTGAGTTATAAAGGAAATCTTACCACTCACAATTCAAGATGATATAATCAGGGACAATAATCAGAATAGTGAATGTGGGTAATATTTAATATTTGTAGCCATGTCTACTTAATTCTAAAATCACTCGTAAGATTTATGCTCAATATGGGGGCACCAGAGCCCCTCAGGATGCAGATCACAAGATTTGTATTGCTCCCACTACTCAGCACTTCCCCCTCCCCTGCCTGATATAATCTCACAGCAGCAGGGAAGCAGAAATGGGGCTATGGTAACCCCTGTTGAGCCCTCTAGCTCATTAGAGAATTGTAAAATTGATATTAGAGGAAATAAACACAGAAAAAAGCCCACTCAGACTAGATATATCTATATATATATATATATATATATAGAATATATTTATTTATATAAAGTGATTCCCTTTGTTGCTCCCTGCAGCTCATTCTAAACAGTTTTGGGAGGACTTACCCGTTGCTGGTAAGTCACTGATTCTTCATCCTTAACATTTTTGCAATAGGAGATCTGGGTATGTGGTCACCAGTTCTTCAGAAGGTTCATATCTTATTGACCTTTGGCGTGTCCTTCAAGTGTTGACAAACTCACTTTACCAGCATCATTAGATTCAATGAAAAAACATCAGGAGTTTTAACCAACATCCAATCTCTCAATTTCTATTCTCCTCAAAGGCTTCTACAAGATGAGATGTTAGCTGTTAAAAACATATAGCTGCATACTATATAAAATACAGTGGGTTGCAAAGATATGAACCTCTTAAAAGTAAGATTGTAATTATTGACTGTTATTATGTGAGAGCCAACACATATGGTGAAGAAAATTAATATGAGCTTTCCAAATGTTTATGGGAATCCATACCACCCCCTCCAGCATGAATAATTACAGCCCGGCGTTGCTGTACTTCCTGTCGGCTTTTTATAACTCTTCAAGCTTGAAGACAGCGCCGGGGGTGAAGAAGACGTAGCAGATTATGTTTAGTTTTACTTTATAGCGGTAGACTTCACTCTAGGAACTGTTTAGAAGTTATTTGTTCTCCAGCTCTAAAAATGCTGAAAAAATATGCTCTTTTATAATATTACATTTATATGTTTTAAACCTTTACAAAATATGTTTTATGGAACTCCCCTGTTTTCTTCTTTAATAAATTGTGTTTCAGGTGCCAGGTTACGGAGATATGATCATTTAAATTGGAAACTGTCCACGTTTTGTATACACGTGGTTTCTCCACAGGGCATGCGCAAATAGGAGGTATATAGCCATATAGCAGTCGTGAAGGGGTTAAAAACACAGGCTTAAGTCTTGCACTGACGTAAGATGACTGGGACAGAAGGACATGGAGAGTAGAAGATACCATTGCTTCTAATAATTAAAAGATTCAGCCCACACAATGAAGAAATCTATAGACGTGATAATTCGCGTCATTAACTTATACATTCATTAATCAGTTGCCTTTCAGCTTCTTGACCAAAAGGCCACACTTTGAGATTAAAGATGTAGGTATGACATTTAGTTTAAAGAAGAGAAAGACCATAGCAAGATCATAGTATTGGCACAAGTCTATCGAAGACTACATAATAGTTACAGTAGTTTTCTACTGGCCAAATCAAAGAACCAAATTGTGTTTAACCCATAAAGACGCAGCCTTTTTCTGTTGAGTTTCTATTTCACCTACAACAAACCTATAACATTTTATTTTTCAGTTTACAGCTACATGTGGGCTTATTTGCAAGGAAAAATTGTACTTGAGGTAATGTCATTTAATATCCATGGAAATACTGGGAAGCTGGAACAAACGTTCCAAATCAGAGAGATGGATGTAAAAACAGAGCTGCGCTTTTCAATGAATTTTGTGTTTAATGCTTTCACGTTCAGTCCTAATCGCAAAGCCCCTTTATTTTTGATTCAATATAAATTAGAGGAAATATGGGTTTTTTTAAACTCATTTTTAATTACTTTATGCTTGTGTCCCAAAAACTGGGACCATGTTAATAGCTGCTCCTCAAGATATATGGATTTAGTACAACTTATTATTTAAACAAACAAACAAAAAAAACAATTCTGAGGCCCCAATTCTTCTCCTTTGGTAGCACTTCACTGACCTCAGGTCAAGGACTGTTGCTATATAGTACATGAGGCTACGTTTGGCCCAAAGGAAACCACAGAAGCCTCACCACTTCAAGTCCCGCTGGCACCAGAAACAAAGGGAACATGGACTGCACAGGTGGAAGGAGCCACTGGAGGTAGGTACGCATGCCTTTATACACCTCACCGGCCACCTTTTACGGTACACCATGCTAGTAATCGGGTTGGACCCCCTTTTGCTTCAGAAACTGCTCAATCTTCGTGGCATAGATTCACAAGGTGCTTGAAGCATTCCTCCAGATATTTTGGTCCATATTGACATGGATGGCATCACACAGTTGCCGCAGATTATCGACTGCACCATCCATGATGCGAATCTCCCGTTCCACCACATCCCAAAGATGCTCTAGTGGATGAGATCTGGTGACGTGGAGGCCAATTTGAGACAGTGAACTCATTGTCATGTTCAAGAAACAGTTGAAGATGATTCCAGCTTTTGACATGGCGCATTATCTTGCTGAAGTTAAGCCATCAGATGGGCGGGACATGGGGTATAAAGGATGACATGGTCAGCTAAATCCTCAGGTAGGCTGTTTTCCTTCCTTTTTTTTTTTATGGCGTTGCCAACGATGCTCAATTGTACCAAGGGGCCAAAGAGTGCCAAGAAATATTCCCCACACCATGACACCACCAGCCTGAACCGTTGCACAAGCAGGATGGATCCATGCTTTCATGTTGTGTACGCACAAATTCGACCCTACCATCCGAATGTGCAGGCAGAAATCGAGAATCATCGACCAGGCCAAAGTTTTCCAATCTTTAATGTACAATTTCGATGAGCTTAGCAAATTGTAGCCTAAGTTTCCTGTTATTAGCTGAAAGGAGCGGCACACGGGGTGGTCTTTGCTGCTGATAGCCCCATCTGCCCCAAAGTCGAAGGACTGTGCGTGCAGAGATTGATCTGTGCCTACTTGGTTGAAAGGGTGGCGATTTGAGTCACTGTTGCCTTCTCTCAGCTCAAACCAGTCTGCCATTCTCCTCTGACCTCTGGCCATCAACAAAGGCAATTTCCGCCAAAGACAAACTGGACGCTCACTGGACCAGCTTTTTCTTTTTCGGACCATCTCTGTAAACCCTAGAATGGTTGTCGTGAAAATACACAGTAGATCAGCAGTTTCCTGAAATACTCAGGAACAGCTTCTGCACCAACAACCATTGCCACGTTCAAAGGCACTCAAATCAACCTTTCTTCCCCAACTGATGCTCAGTTGACTGCAGGAGATTTGTCGTGAGCAGTTCTACAGCATAAATGCAGGAGTTGCCGCCATGTGATGATGATTAGAAATTAAGTGGTTAACGCAGTTGGACAGGTTGTACCTAATAAAGTGCCGGTGAGTGTATCTTGTGTTGTTACACTGCCCCAGTACCAGTAGATGTGACAGGGTTTAGCCTAGAAAAACCAATTAAATCGAACCGGAGATCAAAATTGACCTGAAAAACCACTACCAGTATGTGTATAGAAGCTTCGAAACCTTCCAAGATCATTTTCTTTCATGGCCCGCTTGGTTCCATCATTCAAAAATTAACTTTGGAGTGAAATGTAAATTGAGTACAGGAAGTCCAGGAGCAGAATTTATCAATGAATTTCAATCTCTCCATGCCTTGAAACACCTTATCCCCTGGGATTGAGCATTTGCATCAGAATTCTGGAGATCTGGTTAGTGATGTCCTGGATCCAATGAAGGGGCATCGGAAGCAAGGAGATCTTGAATTCAGGGTAAAGTCTTGGGCATATTCATCAAGAACTCTGCGCAACGCCAGTAGCGCAGAGGCCTGAATGTATAGGCCAAATGCTAGCTTATTTGCTAGCTTTGGCGTTTATTTGCCCGATCTGCCACCTTCACGCAGGAAGCACCGCTGCTGCAGCGACTTTTAATAAGTGGCGTAGGATAAACGCTACGCAGCCGGCTGACCCTGATACATCAAGAGCCGGAAGCCTCTTGCTGTTCGGGCGGCGAACATGCGTGTGGGGCTATCATACGCTGGCGTATGATAAATATGCCCCTCTGTCTCCATGACTTTATGAACCAATTTACATCTCAATTAAAAAGTTCCAATTTCTGATTAATGCCGCCGCACTGGAAACATGAAAGAAACATGACTGAAAGCTGCTTGAAAACCTTCTTTAGGGTTAGTAGGGTCAATTTCTTTGATAGGTTCTCTGTTAAGTAATCAATACATTATACTTAGTCTCATTTAATTTCAGCCAAGGATTAGAACGAAGTAATATGAAAAAGTTTATAAATAAGAAATGTAATACATTGTATGTACCCAACAGTAAAGAAAAAAGTTGAAATGAACCGCTATCTTTGTGCGAGGTGGGAAGAGTTTTTGTATGCAAACAAAAAACATTTTAAGTGTTTAACTTTGCTAACCATATTTTAACAATAACTTTGAACTCTTTAGGTAGTGTATTTTTGCGTTTTCTATTTAAAAAGGGAATTTAAAACATAGGTTGAAAGTGCTCCTGTGATATTTACAATACAAGTACTTCTCAAAAAATTAGAATATCATTAAAAAGTGTGATTTTTTGTACTGAAATAAAATATTTTCCGTTGCTACATTGGACACTGCTGGTGGACCACAGCACCAGGGTATGTACTGGTCGCTAGGAGGGTGACAAGGGTAGAAAAAAAAGGGTGTTGGCTCCACATTGTGTAAATGTACCTCACCACATGACCCCCGTGTGATCATGGGGCAAAAAAACAAAAAAAAAAGATATAAAAACTAAATGGAACCAAACATGTCCTGACCTGCAAGCAGCAAACAAGAAGCTGATTTTTTTGGGACATCCCAGGAGAAAAACAGACACCATTCTGCGCTCAAAGCACCTTACATCCCAGACACGCATCGGCAGAGGCCAGTGAATGATTTGCTAGAATCTGGAAAAAGTATGGAAAGATACTGCAACCCGGCAAACTAAGCCCTTATGCGAGCCCAGGAGTCTCTAAACAGGTGACCCGAGAGGGGAGGAGTAGTATAACGCCGGCTGTGTAGCTCCTAATGCATACAACACCTTTGGAAGAAGGTAGGTACAGGGAGTAAGAAGATAGCAACAGGAAGAGGGAGGATGACAGGAAAGAGAATCCAGCTCCAAAAACCTGAAAAGGATGTTAGTGTCACCAGGAGGCAACCTGTCTAAGAAACCAAAGCATAAGGAAAACCCAACAGGCGGCTCAATTGAGGCAATGAAGAGCTCTAGAACTAGAATAAGGTCCCAAGGTTCAAGTGGTTTGGCAAGAGGGGCACAGTGCCATGCCCCTGACGGGAAAGTCAGCCGGAGGATGAACAGCAAGTGTCCTCCATAACTGAATGCGACAGAAGTAGAGACTTGGCCTTTAGAGAGGCCAAGACAGCCCTGGGCTGTAATAATGTAAAGGAGCTTGGGGTTGAAAACATACCAGAGAGGAACTCTCAAAGCTCACACCAGCGGAAGTAAGCTTTCTAAGTCAGATGGTAGACCTTGGAAGACGCGGCTTTCAAGCCTTAATCACTCATCTGTATAACTGGAGCGGAGATTCCTTTGAATCTCAGCACCACATTCAAAAATGCCCATACCGTCAAAACGCAAGCCGAGGTAACATGGGTGGAATAGCCTCATATGGCTTTGGACAAAGGTTGGGATAAAGCGGGAAGAGCACAGGTGCATCTGCAAGGAGAACACCAGATCAGCTTACAAGCCCAAAGGAGCAATTCTGGGGCCATGTGGATAGCTGGAACACCATTATACCTTTACTTGCTGATGACGCAAGAGGGAAGAGATAAAGAAGCAGGAACTGCTCAGGAGATAGCAGGGTGTCCCTGCGATCACCTGAGACCCCGTGCCTTGAACAACGTAAGAGGGAGCTTGGGATTGAGACTTGAGAGAAATACGTCTGTGTCCCAGGGGGCCTAACTCTGACAAAGCACGGGAAGACCTTCGGATCGAGGAAAAAACTCCCCCTGATCCAACCGTTTGTGGCTCAAATAATGCGCGATCAATTGTCACTCTGGAATGTGGGACCGCAGGAGGATGGCAGGAAACATTATTTTGGCAACAGGCAAATCTCCACAAGTTTCTGGACGCACCAGTTGAGTATGGATTCCATCAGGACTCATTGCGCCTGAGGAAGTGATTCAATCTTTTTGGACGGCAAGAAAAAAACTGCAACGTGGACGAGGGTGTCAAAAGGCGGACCTTGAATCATAGCCCCTTGGACGAAGAGGGACTTGGGTTACGACTGCTTAAGGGAAATGGAGCCAAAAAAAAGTTTGACCTGTACCAGCAGACTCTGTAAGGGAAGAAGGGTGCTCTTGCCCACCTTGACCTCTGAAATGAGACCCTCAAATGAGGGCTATAAACAGGGGTATTCCCACCAAATACAAGATTCTTAGATGTACTTAGGATAACACTTCCTAATTCACTGTTATTAACAAAAACAGCATTTCATAGATATAAACACCTGTCTTATCAGCCCTGTGTATATAATTTTGGTTGCCCCGGGATCGGACCGTCAATCCTCTATATTCTACAGTAGCCTCATGAATAGCTTCTCCGTCTTTAGGATGCAGCCGTGCTCTCTGCCCCTCCCCCCTCCTTATAGACAACAGACACTTCCTGCGTCAGAAGCCCTGGGCAGAGACTTGCTATCCAGAGACAGGCAAGAGAATATCTTGATCCAGGGAAGGGAGGCAACTCTGGTTATTGGTATCCACTTGTTCATATTTGTGTCAGCCCGAATATGGATGGATAACTATGACTACTACAGCTCTCTACTGTGTCTAGCACGGTCTCTGGTAACAGCTTGTATCACTACACTTGCACAGAATGGAGAGTTTTTATTACATTCACGAAGGGCAATAATAAAGTGATTCAATTTCAAAATGAAACCATTTTAGAATAACATTTATATTTTAAAATATTTTTAAGAAGTTTTCCAGAGCTATACCAATGGTGATCTCCCTACAGACTCCTCACTCCTGGCAATTGGCTGAGTTCAATGGTGCTGCTTTACACAGATGTATAGCTCTTCATTTAGCGAGTTCAATGGTGCTGCTTTACACAGATGTATAGCTCTTCATTTAGCTGTCATGGTCTTGCTGGCACCAATCAGGGAAATTAAAAGGGGTTCTCCATTTTCAGCAAATAATTAATATGGTTCCCTTTAAGGAAAAGGTATAGAATTTTCCAATATACTTTCTGTATCGATTCCTAACCGTTTTCAAGATCTCTGCTTGCTGTGCTTCTATAGAAAGTTGATGTGTGATAATCTAGTCATGTGATGTCACACAGCTGCATGACTTATTATTACACACAGCTCTGATTACTTTATACTAACAAGCTGGACTTCTGTGTGACATCACATCACATGGACAGATTTACAGTTAGGGCAGTGACACAATTTTCGCGAGTTGGGCTCTGCATGCCACCACATTGGATTTGAAATGAAACCTCTACAACAGAATTCAAGTGCAGATTGTAACGTTTAATTTGAAGGGTTGAACAAAAATATCTGATAGAAAATGTGGAGTGTTTGTAAAGAAATGTGTACAATTCCTACATTTTCTATCTTTTTTCTTCCCATCATTCTGGTAGAGGTTGATCTTTGTCTCATCTGTCCATAGAATACTTTTCCAGAATTGAGCTGGCTTCTTGAGGTGTTTTTTGGCAAATTTAACTCTGGCCTGTCTATTTTTGGAATTGATGAATGGTTTGCATCTAGATGTGAACCCTTTGTATTTACTTTCATGGAGTCTTCTCTTTACTGTTGACTTGGAGACAGATACACCTATTTCACTGAGAGTGTTCTGGACGTCACTGAGAGCGTTCTGGACGTCACTGAGAGCGTTCTGGACGTCACTGAGAGCGTTCTGGCTATTTTTGGAATTGTTGAATGGTTTGCATCTAGATGTGAACCCTTTTGTATTTACTTTCATGGAGTCTTCTCTTTACTGTTGACTTGGAGACAGATACACCTACTTCACTGAGTGTTCTGGACTTCAGTTGATGTTGTGAACGGGTTCTTCTTCACCAAAGTAAGTATGCGGCGATCATCCACCACTGTTGCCATCCGTGGACGCCCAGGCCTTTTTGAGTTCCCAAGCTCACCAGTCAATTCCTTTTTTCTCCGAGTGTACCCGACTGTTGATTTTGCTACTCCAAGCATGTCTACTATCTCTCTGATGGATTTTTTCCTTTTTTTTTTTTTTTTCAGCCCCAGGATGTTCTGCTTCACCTCAATTGAGAGTTCCTTTGACCGCATGTTGTCTGGTCACAGCAACCGCTTCCAAATGCAAAACTACACACCTGGAATCAACCCCAGACCTTTTAACTACTTCATTGATTACAGGTTAACGAGGGAGACACCTTCAGAGTTAATTGCAGCCCTTAGAGTCCATTGTTTTAACTACTTCATTGATTACAGGATAACGAGGGAGACACCTTCAGAGTTAATTGCAGCCCTTAGAGTCCATTGTCCAATTACTTTTGGTCCCTTGAAAAAGAGGAGGCTATGCATTACAGAGCTATGATTCCTAAACCCTTTCTCTGATTTGGATGTGGAAACTCTCATATTGCAGCTGGGAGTGTGCACTTTCAGCCCATATTATATATATATAATTGTATTTCTGAACATGTTTTTGTAAACAGCTAAAATAACAAAACTTGTGTCACTGTCCAAATATTTCTGGCCCTAATTGTATATGCACTGGAAGTAAACATAGAAGCTTCCTCAAGAATCACAG
>CM033644.1:128621677-128658341 GCA_019512145.1 Engystomops pustulosus
TGTATATGCACTGGAAGTAAACATAGAAGCTTCCTCAAGAATCACAGCAAGCAGAGATCTAAAAAACTATTAAAAAGGAATTGTTTCAAAAAGTATATTACAACATTGTATAACTTTTCATTACACAAACAATATCAATGGTTTGCCTAAAGTGGACAACCCCTTTAATAGCAAGTGTCTGCTCTACAAAACAGCATATACCTGTCTGTTATGGGAACAGATCCCTTTCAGTCATGTAAATAAACGTTAGGAGTCTAAAAGCTAAAGTTAACAACACATAAATGGTACATCCTATAACTACCAAATTAAAAAGAATATCATGCGGAAAATCTGAGGGTTCCAGTGAAAACTATCCTTTTAATAGTTTTATAGATTTGCTGCTGTGATATTGAGAAGCTTATATGTTACTTCCCAGTGCCTATACAATTAGGGCAAGAAAATATTTGGAAAGAGACACAAGTTAGGTTATGTTAGTGTTTACAAAAACATGTTCAGAAATACAATAAATATATAATGAATATGGTGAAAGGGTCACACTCCCAGCTGCAAATATGAGAGTTTCCAGCATCCAAATCACGAAAAGGGTTATGAATCATAGCTCTGTATGCATAGATCTCTTTTTCAAGGACCAAAAAGTAATGGGACAATGGACTCTAAGGGCTGACAATTACCTGGAAGGGGCTCCCTCGTTAACATGTAATCAAGAAGTCGTGCAAAGGTGGGGTTGATTCCAGGTGTGTGGTTTGCATTCGGAAGTGTTGCTGTGACCAGAACTGGTCAAAGGAACTTCAATGAGGTGAAGCAGAAACCTCCCTGAGGCTGAAAAAAAAATGAAAAAACTCATCAGAGAGATAGCAGACAGCTTGGAGTATACAAAACAACAGGGGTACATTATAGAAAAAAAGGATTGACTGTGAGCTTGGGAGACTCAAAATAGGCTTGGCGTCCACGGATGACAACAGTTCGGTGGCTGACGCGCATATTTCTTGGTGAAGAAGAACCCGATTCACAACATCAACTGAAGTCCAGAACACATCAGTGAAGTAGGGATCGTACCAAGCAACAGTAAAGAGAAGACATGAAAGTACAATACAAAGGGATCACATCTAGATGCAAACCATTCAAATTCCAAAAATAGACGGCCAGAGTTAAATTTGCCAAAAAAAAACACCTCAAGAAGCCAGCTCAGTTCTGGACAGTATTCTAGGACAGATGAGACAAAGAATAACCGGTACTCGAAGTGATGGGGAAGAAAAAGTGAGAAGAAAGCGAACGGCAAATGATCCCAAGGCACACCACACTCCTCTGTAAAACATGGTGGAGGCAAAGTGATAGCATGGGCATGCATGGCTTAAATGGTACTGGTCAACTGTGTTTATTGATGCCAAACAGCAGACACGAGTAGACGGATGAATTTCTGACGTTTACCGGGATAGTCTTTCCGCCCAGATTCGGCCAAATGCTGCCAACGTTGATAGGATCGGCGCATCATACAGTACAGATGGACAATGACCCTCAAGCCGACAGCCAAAGCTAAACAGGAGTTCAGGTGCAAAAAAGGGAACCATGCTGCAATGGCCAAGTCCCAATCACCAGATCTTAACACAATGAGCATGCATTTCACTTGATCAAATCCAGACTTAAGACGGAAAGACCCACAACACGCAAGACTGAAGGGTGCGGCTGTAAGGCCGGCCAAAGCATTAAGAGGAGAACCCAGCGTCTGGGTGCTGTCAATGGGTTCCAGACATAAGGCATGATTGCTCCAAAGGGAAAAACTCGCAACAAATCATGACAATTAAAAATATTTTTTTGGGTTATGTGTATTGTCCAATTACTTTTGAGCTCCTAAAAGTGGAGGTTTGTAAAGAAATGTGTACAATTCCACATTTCTATCAGAATTTTTGTTAAGCCCTTCAAATAACCGTAAATCTGCCACGGATTCGTTGTCGAGTTTCATTTCCAACTCCAAGTGGTGGCTGCAGAGTCCAAGTCGCGAAAATGTGTCACTGCCCTAACTGTAAATCGGCCATGTGATGTGATGTCACACAGACGTCCAGCTTGTTAGCATAAAAGTAACAGGCTGTGTTAATACTAAGCCATAGCTGTGGGACATACATGATAGATCATCGCACATCAACTTTCTATAGAAGACCACAGCAAGCAGAGATCTTGAAACGGTTAGACTCGTACAGAAAAGTATCTTGGAAAATTCGTTACCTTGTCCTAAAGGGAACCATATTAATTATTTGCTCGAAAAATGGAGAACCCCTTAATTTCCCCTGATTGGGCCACGCAAGACCATGACAGATAATGAAGCGCTTACATCTGTTGTAAAGCAGCACCATTGATAGCCAATTGCAGGAGTGAGAGTCTGTAGGGGAGATCACCATGGTATAGGCTGGAAAACTTCTTGAAAAATATTTTAAAATATTAAATGTATTCTAAAATGGTTCATTTTGAAATTGAACACTTATTATGCCTTGTGAATGTAATAAAAAACTCCAATTCTGTGCAAGTGTATTGAACAAGCTGTTACCGAGACCGTGCTAGACCCAGTAGAGAGCTGTAGTAGTCATAGTATCCATCCCTACTCGGGTTGACACAAATAGGAACAAGGAGGATACCAATAACAGTATAACAATATATATATCTACGACTTGATGAAGCTCTTCCATCAAATATTTCAGATACGCTATAAATAAAGGAAAAACACGCAGAAGGTTGAAATTGAAGTGTAGGTATAAAAGCTTGTACTTTTTTTTTTTCGTAGGCATGAAGCAGGCCGACTTTGTGTGGAAATTGAAAACTTATATGAGCTAGGAGGTTGAATGGCAATCATGTTTTTGTCAGGATAAGGAAAAAGAAGGTAATGTACTAAAGGAAGTAAGAATATGGAACGGGAAGGGTAAACGAAAGCAAGTCAAAATTCATCTGGACTTTCACTAACCCTCTAGTAGATGCAAGATGACAAAATTTTTAACCTATTTTCAATAATGGTGTAGAAAATGTTTTTCTTTTATGCATTAGCAGCTCAGGTACACTGGGCCATGGCTTTGGATTCGTGTGATGAACTAGGCAGTCACACAATCCATCATTCTTAAATGGACAGCCAACATTTATCCCAACCACAGTCCTCGTTCATAGAGCTACATCATAGTATGGACTGCAGAAATCCAGAAGGGCCACTAATAAATGATCTGGGGACCATACCGATGCATGTGTAGATTTGGAAGGAGATACTGTCAAAGGCAACAACCGCCTTAATGATCAAGCCAGAATTTATCATAAAGATAAATTACAGATTAATGAATGGCTAAATAACTGTAAAATAGAGCTTTTGGCTAGTGGTTAGAACAGCCTTGCAGCGCTGGGGTCCTGGGTTCAAGTGCAATCAGGTGCAACATCTGCAACGAGTTTGTATGTCTCTCGTGTCGCGGGGGTTTGCCTCCAGGTTTTTCAGTTTCTCCCACACTCCAAAAAGACTTGGTAGATTGATCTGTAAAAAACATTGTGACACCCATTGGGGACAGGAACTGATTTGGCAAAACTTGTGTAGCGCTGTATATTGTGTGCGCTCTTAAATAAAGGATGTTGGATATAACGTGATCTCCAGCTTAAAAAAAAAAAAAAAAATTATACACTATATTGCTTATTTATATAAAAGCGTATAAGTAGGGACATTTCAAATAATTTGCGCTGGTTTATTATTGTTCCATGTTTCATTCTTTCCAGATGTTCGCGCCTATGGCTACAGAGAAAATCAAAGAAGACTAATGACATTACATACTCTAAAGAAGAAAAAAAGTATATTGCAACATTGTATAACTTTTCATTACACAAACAATATCAATTGTTTGCCTAAAGTGGACAACCCCTTTAATAGCAAGTATCTGCTCTACAAAACAGCATATACCCGTCTGTTATGGGAACAGATCCCTTTCAGTCATGTAAATAAACGTTAGGAGTCTAAAAGCTAAAGTTAACAACACATAAATGGTACATCCTATAACTACCAAATTAAAAAGAATATCATGCGGAAAATCTGAGGGTTCCAGGGACTTAAAGGTTACTTACTCAATGTATTTAAGTCGTAAAATTTTTATTATTTCATAGAAGACATCTGGATCTAAAGCTTTTTGAAATAGTTTGAAGTAAAGTGAAGGCTCAATTTGCTAAAAAAAGAACAAACATAAAATGTTTAGTGCACATCCACCCCGAAATGAAAGCTACTTTTTTTGTATAAATCACCTTTACCCAAATGTTTATAAACAGCTTGTTTAAAAGCAGATATAGAAGAATGAACACACAGTAGTATGCAACAACAATACAGTACAAAAGTCAAGCCAAATAAGGAATGGCTGTTTAATATGCCCCCATAGAACCACTATAGTGAACGCTGCATCTCCCCAGACTCAGACTCAGGATATGGGGACGAAGAATATAAATATAGAAAAAATAGGAGAAAATAGACAAATCCTTTTGGCTTCTGTAGGTTATACCATCCATTGCAGTGTCTACCACCCCAATAATTGTAATTCCTGTGGAAATAAAATTATGGCCCTCTTAAAGGTGAAGTGTATAAATGGCCCTTTACAAACAAGCAACATCAACTATTGTGGGTTATTTTTTTGGCCCAGGAAAGACGGAATAGAAACGCTGTTTAGTCTGTTCTTACTTTCAGGTATGTGTATAACATATCTGGGTTCCCCTTTAGCCTTCTTAGATCTGCTTCAAGTTGAAATGAATTTGCAGGAACTCCCGGAAGTTCACTATCCACAAGTGGGGAAGAGGCAGGTTGATCCTCGTCTATTTTGGCAGGGATGGTTGGAGCTGGAATTCTATTACCAGTGTTATCCCTAAATTCAAAAAAGCAAAAGATTATACAATATACAAAGTAATCTGAAAGTGCTCTCAATTTTGGACAGCTCAAGTTATGAAAGGCAACTGGTCACCTCTGACAAGCCCCATAAACGGCAAACAGTGCCTTATTCTTTACTGAACATGTGTCCAATTGCTGCTTGTAAGAGCCCATTGTGTTCCACTGGTACTGTAAAATCTACTTTTATTCCTTCTCTCATCTAGCAGACATAGAGTCAAGGAGGCGGGGCATGCATTCAAGCTCCCTCCGTAAATGAATTTACTAAAAAGTTTCGCCAGAAAAAAGGACCAGATTTTTAGACCTGTCAAATCTGCCATAAATCAAGGGAGAGCGGCAGCGTGCCCTCTCGGCTTTACCAAACTGCTAAAGCCTCTTAATAAATACATAAATACGTTATGTGCATGCTGTCGCGGGAGGGGGTCAATGACGGCTGGTGTACATCCCCACATAATGGATCCCTGGAAGGCCAAATTACACCTTTGTAAAAAGAAGTTTGGGGTCTATGTTCACAAGTAGATCAATTACTACAAATGGAAATACTTCAATATCCTGAAACCTAGATACAAGTAGAAGCGTACTCTCTCCTTACAACAACCCTTTAGTTTAATAGAAAATACTTAATAAATTAAACTGATTTAAACTGTAATACTCCGTAAGAGCCTTCAGTTGGCGTAGTTCATGTGACTTGTGCAGTTATTTTATATGTAAATTTTAAGAATGACAGCAGGAGAGGTATACTAGGAAACCGTAAAAACGATACAGAAGCGGAGAAGGAAAGACCACAGAATGTCAGGTTTGTGGGTTTTGGTAAACAAGGTTTGCTTTTCACAAAGTTCATCTGGTAATGTATGTAAAGCAACAATAAAATATTCATTCATAATAACATTTTCTATGTAAAATAATAATGCACGTCTCAGAAGAGATCTGAAAGCAGCGCTCGGCTTGCCATTTCTATAGCCATTGTGCCTAATAAAAGCGCAGTGGTTTTCATTAGAAAAGGGGCATTCCAGAACTTCAAAGCAAAATCACAGACTACACAACAGCGTAAATGGGTTTCATTAAATGGATGATCCATGTGAATGATTTTCAAGTTGTTCCATTGTTCCAATTACACAATACGCTGCAAAACCAAGGCCAAAAATAGATTTCTAAAAATATTCCAATCTAATATAATAGAAAAAATACATAATAGCGGATAAAAGCCTAATCATATCTATGGCATGGAAATGGAAAAGAAGATTTAATTAAAATTAAACATTTCAAAATTTATTTAACCAGTTAAAGACTGGCCCTGTATCACCGATTCATGAATAGACACATTTATAGATTTGTCAGTACATGTAGTTTTAAAGGAAATCTACCATCAAAATCAAGCATGATAAATCAAGGGACAATAATCCAGGAATAGTAACTGTAGTAATATTTGTTATCCATGGTCTAAAATCAACTTTTAAGATTATGCTAATGATGGGGGCATTACCAGAGGCCCTCCATGATGCAGATTCACAAGCTTTTATTGCCTCCCACTACCTCAGCACTTCCCCCCTCCTCCTGCCTGATATAATCTCACAGCAGCAGAGGAAGCACAAAATGGGGCTCTGGTAACCCCTGTTGACCCCTTCTTGCTCATTAGCAGAATTGTAAAAAATGATATTAGAAGGAATAACACAGAAAAAGCCCCACTCAGCTCATTCTCATATATCCTTTGGTGCTCCCTGCAGCTCACTCTAAACAATTTGGGAGGACTTACCCAGTTGCTGGTAAGTCACTGATTTCTTCAATCCTTAACATTTTTGCACTAGGAGCATCTGGGTATGTGGTCACTAGTTCTTCAGAGTTCATATCTTCTTGACCTTTGGCTTGATCCTCAAGTTTGACACTCACTTTACCAGCATCATTAGATTCAATAAAAACATCAGGGGTTTGTAACAAACCTCCAATCTCTTCAATTTCTATTCTCCTCAAAGGCTTCTACAAAGATGAGATGTAGCTGTTAAAAACATATAGCTGCATACTATATATAAATACAGTGGGTTGCAAAAGATATGATACCTCTTAAAAGTAAGATGTAATTCATTGATGTATTATGTGAGAGCAACACATAATTGTGAAGAAAATTATATGAGCTTTTCCAAATGTTTGGAATCCATACCACCCCCTCCAGCATTGAATAATTAACAGCCCGGAGTGCTGGACATTCCTGCTCGGCTTTTTATAACTCTTCAAGCTTGAAGACCAGCGCCGGGAGGTGAAGAAGACAGTAGCAGAGTATGTTTAGTTTTACTTTATTTTAGCGGTAGACTTCACTCTAGGCACTTTTTTAAGATAGTTATTTGTTCTCCAGCTCTAAAAATGTGAAAAAATATGCTCTTTTATAATATTTACATTTATATTTTTTAAACCTTTACCAAAATATGTTTTATGTAACTCCTCCTGTTTTCTTCTTTAATATAATTGTGTTTCTAGGTGCCAGGGTTCAGGAGATATGATCATTTAAATTGGGAAACTGTCACGTTTTGTATACACGTGGTTTCTCCACAGGGCATGCGCAAATAGGAGGTATACAGCCATATAGCAGTCGTGAAGGGGTTAAAACACAGGCTAAGTCTTGCACTGAAGATAAGCATGACTGGAGCACAGACAGGACATGGAGAGTAGAAGATACCATTGCTTCTAATATATTAAAGATTCAAGCCCACACAATGAGAACATCTATAGAGCGTAGATCATTCAGCGTCCTTTACACTTCTACATTCATTAATCAGTTGCCTTTTCAGCTTCTATGACCAAAAGGCCACACTTTGAGATTAAAGATTTCTGTATGACATTTAGTTTTAAAGAAGAGAAAGACCATAGCAAGATCATAGTATTGGCACAGTCTATCGAAGACTACATAATATGTTACAGTAGATTTCTACTGGCCAAATCAAAGGCACCACATAGGTGTTAACCCATTAAAGACGCAGCCCTTTTTCTGTTTTGAGTTTCTATTTACACCTACAAAAACCTATAACATTTTTATTTTTCAGTTTACAGCTACATGTGGGCTTATTTGCAAGGAAAATTGTACTTTTAGGTAATGTCATTTAATATTCCATGTAATATACTGGGAAGCTGGAACAAAAGTTCCAAATGCAGAGAGATGGATGTAAAAACAGAGCTGCGCTTTTTCAATGAATTTTGTGTTTACTGCTTTTCATGTTGAGTCCAAATCGCACAGCCCCTTTATTTTTTGATTCAATATAATTATAGGAAATTGTTTTTTTTTTAAATCTCATTTTAATACTTTATTGCTTGTGTCAGCAGGGGACCCTGTTAATAGCTGCTCCTACAAGAATATATGGACTTTAGTACAACTTATTATTAAAAAACAAACAAAAAAACAATTTCTGAGGCCCAATTCTTCTCCTTTGGTTAGCAATTTCACTGACCTCAGTCAACGTTGCTATCTAGTACCATGATGCTACCGTTTGCCGCAAAGAAACCACAGAAGCCTCACCCTTCAAGTCCCTCTGGCACCAGAAAACAAAGGGACCATGGACTGCACAGTGGAAATGAGCACTGGAGGTAGGTAAGCATCCTTATACACTCACCGGCCACTTTTTACGTAGCACCATGCTAGTTAATGGTTTGGAACCCCCTTTTGCCTTCCGAACGCCTCAATTCTTCGTGGCATAGATTCAACAAGTGCTGGAGCATCTCAGAGATTTGTCCATATTGACATGTGGCATCACACAGTTGCCGCAGATTTATCGACTGCACATCCATGATGCGAATCTCCCGTTCCCACATCCAAAGATGCTCTATGGGATTGAGATCTGGTGGACTGTGGAGGCCATTTGCAGTACAGTGAACTCATTGCATGTTCAAGAACTAGTCCTGAGATGATTCCATCTTTTTGACATGGCGCATATCTTGCTGATTTCCATCAATGTTGGGTACATTGTGGTCATAAAGGATGGCATGGCAGCTACAATACTCAGGTTATGCTGTGGCGTTGCACGATGCTCAATGGTCCAAGGGGCCCAAAGAGTGCCAGAAAAATTCCCCACACCTGACCCACCAGCTACCGGTGTACCAGGCAGATGGATCCATGCTTTTCATGTTTTTGACGCCAACTTCTGACCCTCCATCCGAATGTTGCAGGCATAAATCAGACGCATCCGACCAGGCAACGTTTTTCCAATCTTCTACGTCCCCTTTCGCTGAGCTTATGCAAATTGTAGCCCTCAGTTTTCCGTTCTTAGCTAAATGAGCGGCACCCGTTGTGGTCTTCTGCGCTGTAATCCCATCGCCCAAAGTTCGACTTACTGTGGCGTCAGAGATGCCTTCCTGCCTACCTTGGTTGAACGGGTGGCGATTTGAGCACTGTTGCCTTCCTATCAGCTCAAACCTCTGCCTTCTTCCTCTGACCTCTGGCATCAACAAGGCATTTCCGCCCACAAACTGCCGCTCACGGATGTTTTTTCTTTTTCGACCATTCTCGTAAACCTAGAAACTGGTTGTGCGTGAAAATCCCAGTAGAATCAGCAGTTTCTGAAATACTCAGACAACCCTTCTGCCCAACAACCATGCCACGGTTCAAATGCACCAAAATCACCTTTCTTCTCCCATACTGATGCTCAGTTTGAACGGCGGAGATTTTTCCCTTGAGCTGTCTACATGCCTAAATGCACTGAGTTGCCGCATTGATTGGCTGATTAGAATTTTAAGGTGTTAACGCGCTTTGTACAGGTGTACCTAATAAGTGGCCGTGAGTGTATCTGTGTTTTGTACACTGCCCCAGCTACCAGTAGATGTTACAGTTAGCCTAGAAAACCCCTTAAATCGAACCGTAGATCAGAATTGACCGAAAAACCACTACCAGTATGTTGTATAGAGCTCACACCTTCCAGATCATGTTTCTTTCATGGCCCAGCTGGTTCCTCTTCAAAAATTAACTTTGGAGGGAAATGTAATTGATTAACATGAAGTCCCAGGAGGCAAATTTATCACTGCCTTCATTCTTCCATGCCTCTGAACACCTTCTCCCCTGGGATGGACATCTTGCATCGACTTCTGAGATCTGTAGCTGATGTCTCTGGATACAATGAAGGGGGCATTCGGAACAAGGAGATCTTGAATTCAGTGTTCAGTCTTTTTGGCATATTCATCAAGAACCTCTGCGCCACGCAGTAGCGCAGAGGCCCTGAATTATCGCAAATGCTATCTTAGTGTAGCTTTTGCGTTTATTTGCCCCGTCTGCCACCTCACGCCGTGAGCACTCTCTGCTGCCAGCGACTTTTCATAATGGCGTGGATAAACGCTACGCACCGGCTGCCCGATACCAAGATACGGAAGCCTCTATTATCGGCCTCGAACAGCAGCTGTGGGGCTATCATACGTGCGTAATGATAAATATGCCCCTCTTTCTCCATGACTTTATTCAACCAAGTTCATCTCACTTAAAAGTTCATTTTCGGATAATGCCGCACGCACTGAACATTAAGAAACATGATCTGAAAGCTGCTTGACAACCCATTCTTTTATGGTTTTAGTCATTTCTCTTGCTAGGTTCTCTTTAAGTCATCAATACTATACTTAGTCTAATTTAATCAGCCAGTATCTAAGATAAATGAAGACAGTTTTCTAATTAAGAAATGTAATAACATTGTATCAACAGTAAAGACAAAGTGAATGAAGCCCTTTGCTATCTTTTGAGAGGTGGGAAGAGTTTTTTGTAGCAAACAAAAACATTTTAATTGTACATGCTAAACATATTTTTTAAACAATAATTTGAACTTCTTTCTAGGTAGTGTATTTTTTTTGCAGTTTTTCTATAAAAATGGAATTTCAACATTAGGGTTGAAGTCTCCTGTGATATTTACATACAAGTACTTCTTCAAAAATTAGAATATCATTAAAAAGTGTGATTTTTGTACTGAACATAAAATATTTTCCGTTGCTACATTGGGCAACTGCTGGTGGACACAGCCCATGGGTATGTACCTGTCGCTAGGAGTTGACACTGGGTAGAAAAAGTGTTGGCTCCACCTGGTGAACTGTACCCTCACCACATGCCCCTGCTGATCAGTTTGGGCAAAAAAACAAAAAAAAGATTAACTAAATGGAACCAACATGTCCTGACCTGCAATGCGCAACAGAACTGATTTTTTTGACCATCCAGGAGACAAACAAGACACCATTCTGGCTCAAGCACCTTACATCCCAGAACACGCATCGTCAGAGGCCAGTGAATTGAATTTGATCGAATCTGGAAAAAGTATGGAACTATCCTGCACCCTGGGCACTGAGCCTTATGCGAGCCCAGGAGCTCTAAACCAGGTGTACCCGTAGGGGGGAAGTATAACCGCCGAGCTGTGGAGCTTTCCCTAATAGGCAGACCACACCTTTGGAAAAGTAGGTACAGGGAGTAAGAAGAAGCAACAGGAAGAGGGGATTGACGGAAGAGAATCCAGCTCAACCCCTTGAAAAAGGATGTTAGTGTCACCAGAAGCAACTTCTAAAAACAAGCATAAGGAAACCTCCAACGGGCTCAAATTGAGGCAATTGAAGAGCCTCTATAACTAGACTCAGGTCCAAGGGTTCAAGTTGGTTCTGGCAAAGGGGCACAGTGCATGCCCTGAATGAAAGTTTAGCCTGAGGCTAACAGCAGTGGTCCTCCTAACTGATGGACAGAAAGAAGACTTGGCCCTTTAGAGAGCGACAGCCCTGGCTGTACTAAGTAACGAGCTTTGGGTTTGAACATACCACAGAATGGAACTCCTCCAACGCTCCCACCAGCGGAAGTAGCTTTCTAAGTCCGGTGGTAGACCTTGGAAACTGGGCTTTCAGCCTTAATCATCATCTGTATAACTGGAGCGGAGATTCCTTTGGAATCTCAGCACCACTATGTCAACTTCCATACCGTCAAACGCAGCCGAGTTAAACATGGGTGGAATATCCATCAGATGGCTTTGGCAAAGGTTGGATAAGCGGAAGAGCACAGGGTGCATCTTCAGGGAAACACCAGATCACTTACTAGCCAAAGGAGCAATTCTGGGGCCATGTCGATGCTGGACCCCTTCGACCTTACTTGCCTTTGATGACGCATAGGGAGAGATAAGACGCAGGACCTGCGTCCAGGATATGACGCAGGGTGTCCCTGCGATCACCTTGAGGAACCCCTTGCCTTGACCACGTAAGTGGGAGCGTGGGATTGAGACTTGAGATAAATAGTCTTGTCCAGGGTGCCCTAACCTGCCAAGCAGCGGGAAACCCTCTGATCGATGAAAAACTCCCCCTGATTCCACCGTTTGTGGCTCAATCATGCGCGATCCATTGTCACCTCTTGGAATGTGGACCGCGGAGATGGCGAACATTTATTTTGGCAACAGGCAATCTCCAGTTTTCTGGGACGCCACCGTTGACCGTTGGAGTTCCATCCGGAATCCTTGAGCCCTGAGGAAGTGATCAATCCTTTTTGAACTGCAAGAAAAAACTGCAACGGGAAGATGGTTCAAAATGCTGGACTTGAATCATAGCCCCTTGGACTAAGAGGGACTGGGTTACGACTGCTTAAGTGAATGGCCAAAAAAACGTTTGCCTTGTCACAGCAGCTCAGGTAAGGAAAGGGTGCTCTTGCCCCCCTTTGACCTCTGAAATGAGACCCCTCATTGAAGCTCAGAACAGGGGTATTCCCACAAATACAATATTCTATAAGTACTTATGAATAACCAATCCCTAATTCATTTTATTAACAAAACAGCATTCATAGATATAATTACAACCTGTCTCTATCAGCCCTGAGTATATAATTTTGGTTTGCCCCGGATCCGACCGTCATCCTGCTTCTCTAGCAGTAGCCTTCATGAATAGCTTCTCCCTGCTTTAGGATGCAGCGTGCCTCTGCCCCTCCTCCCCTCCATTTAAGACACACATACCTTCCTGCCGTCAAGAAGCCATTTGGGCAGAGACTTGCTATACAAGAATACAGGCAAGATAAGATCTTGATCCTCAGGGAAGGGAGCCTCTGTGTGTGTCATTGGTGTTATATACCTCCATGGATCTAATCAGCTCTGGTTCTGTCTCATCTCTCTTTTTCTGTTTCAGATACTATAGAATGTTCATAAGCTAAATAAAAGTGTAGATAAACCCGTACCCTATAATCTAAGCACATGCAGCACACAGCAGAGAGGAATGTCTACTTAGATAGTCCCTGCCAACACTCTGCATTTATACTGACTCACACTGAGTGATAGTCGGGAACACAGCACTAAAAACTGAGCACAATTGTAAAGTAAGGGTGTTAAAATGAGCTTTGTTGTGTAAACATTACTAGGGATTAAGTTTGTTGAGAACTTTCTTTCGTTGGCAAAACTTGTAAGACCTTTTTAGAAGCTGCCTTAGCAGCCGAGGTCGCAGACATAGTAGTGCCAAATATCCGCCCCCCCCCACAGTGTTGGCTACTGCCGTGCAGCCAGTTGTCCCATTTCCAGAGAAGTTCGATTAAGTAGCTGAAACGCATGAAGGAGCTGGGAAGCGATGGTTGGTGACTTGAGGCCCAATTCTTCTCCTTTGGTTAGCAATTTCACTGACCTCAGTCAAGACTGTTGCTATTCTTGTACATGAGGCTACCGTTTGGCCCAAAGAAACCACAGAAGCCTCACCACTTCAAGTCCCGCTGGCACCAGAAACAAAGGGAACATGGACTGCACAGGTGGAATGGAGCACTGGAGGTAGGTAAGCATGCCTTATACACTCACCGGCCACTTTTTACGGTACACCATGCTAGTAATGGGTTGGACCCCCTTTTGCCTTCAGAACTGCCTCAATTCTTCGTGGCATAGATTCAACAAGGTGCTGGAAGCATTCCTCAGAGATTTTGGTCCATATTGACATGATGGCATCACACAGTTGCCGCAGATTTATCGACTGCACATCCATGATGCGAATCTCCCGTTCCACCACATCCCAAAGATGCTCTATTGGATTGAGATCTGGTGACTGTGGAGGCCATTTGAGTATAACTTTCTGGTTGAATGCAGACACCATCAGGGGAACCCTATAGCCCTATTTACTGTGCAGACACTGCATTTGACTACTGGCAGGATACCGGTAATTACTCACCGGTAATTGTGTTTCCTTGAACCACGACAGCACCCAACCAGAGAGAGGGATCCGCCTCCAGGGACAGGAAATCCAGACCTTAAAATGTGCGGTACGCCCCATCTCCTTCAGTGGATTACAGAGACTGTATGGGACTTAATGTTTTGATTATTTCTGACCACCGTATCATTCAGCATATCTTTCAATGAGAGAATCTCACACCTCTGTGACACACACATAACACTAACACCCAACTGCACAGGTGGAATGGAGCACTGGAGGTAGGTAAGCATGCCTTATATCTTGTGTTGTACAACTGCCCCAGCTACCAGTAGATGTTACAGGTTAGCCTAGAAAACCCCTTAAATCGAACCGGAGATCAGAAATTGACCTAATAAACCACTACCAGTATGTTGTATAGAAGCTTCACACCTTCCAGATCATGTTTCTTTCATGGCCCAGCTTGGTTCCATCATTCAAAAAATTAACTTTGGAGTGAAATGTAAATTGATTACATGAAGTCCAGGAGGCAGAATTTATCACTGAATTCAATCTCTCCATGCCTCTGAATGCCTTCTCCCCTGGGATTGACATCTTGCATCAGACTTCTGGAGATCTGGTTAGTGATGTCTCTGGATACAATGAAGGGGGCATTCGGAAGCAAGGAGATCTTGAATTCAGTGTTCAAGTCTTTGGGGCATATTCATCAGGACCTCTGTGCAACGCCAGTAGCGCAGAGGCCCTGAATTATCGCAAATGCTAGCTTATTGCTAGCTTTTGCGTTTATTTGCCCTGATCTGCCACCTTCACGCCAGTGGGGCGTAAAGGGGGGCACGGCTGGCCGGGAGTGGTCCGGCGCGGGGCATTACTGTCCCCGCGCCTGCGCACTCGCTGCTGCCAGCGACTTTTCATAAGTGGCGTAGGATAAACGCTACGCAGCCGGCTGCCCCGATACATCAAGAGACGGAAGCCTCTTGATGTATCGGGCTGCGAACATGCAGCTGTGGGGCTATCATACGCTGGCGTATGATAAATATGCCCCTCTGTCTCCATGACTTTATGCAACCAATTTACATCTCACTTAAAAGTTCATTTTCTGATTAATGCCGCCGCACTGGAACATGAAAGAAACATGATCTGAAAGCTGCTTGACAACATTCTTTTAGTGGTTTAGTAGGTCAATTTCTTTTGATAGGTTCTCTTTAAGTCATCAATACATATACTTAGTCTAATTTAATTTCAGCCAAGGATTCTAAAGAAGTAAAATGAATAAAGTTTCTAAATTAAGAAATGTAATAACATTGTATTCAACAGTAAAAGAAAAAGTGAAATGAAGCCCTTTGCTATCTTTGTGAGAGGTGGGAAGAGTTTTTTGTATGCAAACAAAAAACATTTTAATTGTACATGCTAAACCATATTTTTAACAATAACTTTGAACTTCTTTCTAGGTAGTGTATTTTTTTGCAGTTTTTCTATAAAAATGGAATTTAACATTAGGTTTGAAGTCTCCTGTGATATTTACAATACAAGTACTTCTCAAAAAATTAGAATATCATTAAAAAGTGTGATTTTTGTACTGAACATAAAATATTTTCCGTTGCTACATTGGGCACTGCTGGTGGACACAGCACCATGGGTATGTACCTGGTCGCTAGGAGGTTGACACTGGGTAGAAAAAAAAGGTGTTGGCTCCACCTTGGTGAACTGTACCCTCACCACATGCCCCTTGCTGATCAGTTTGGGCAAAAAAAAAAAAAAAAAAGATATAAAACTAAATGGAACCAACATGTCCTGAACCTGCAATGCAGCAACAAGAAGCTGATTTTTTTTGGGACATCCCAGGAGAAAAACAAGACACCATTCTGCTCAAAGCACCTTACATCCCAGACACGCATCGGCAGAGGCCAGTGAATGAATATACTTAGTCTAATTTAATTTCAGCCAAGGATTCTAAAGAAGTAAAGTGAATAAAGTTTCTAAATTAAGAAATGTAATAACATTGCTACATAGGGCACAGCTGGTGGACACAGCACCATGGGTATGTACCTGGTCGCTAGGAGGTTGACACTGGGTAGAAAAAAAAGGTGTTGGCTCCGCCTTGGTGGACTGTACCCTCACCACATGCCCCTTGCTGATCAGTTTGTGCAAAAGCACAAAAAAAAAAAAAAAAGATATAAAACTAAAAATGGAACCAACATGTCCTGAACCTGAAAAATGAAGAAAAAATAAAGCAGAGGGTGGAATATGTGTGCTGCAATGCAGCAACAAGAAGCTGATTTTACAGAAAAGGTACAAGAAAAATTTTTTGGGGGGCATCCCAGGAGAAAAACAAGACACCATTCTGCCCGAAGCACCTTACATCCCAGACACGCATCGGCAGAGGCCAGTGAATGAATTTGATAGAATCTGGAAAAGGTATGGAAAGATACTGCACCCCTGGGCAACTGAAGCCTTATGCGAGCCCAGGAGTCTCTAAACCAGGTGACCCGAGAGGGGAGGAAGTATAACCGCCGGCTGTGTAGCTTCCCTAATAGCAGACCACACCTTTGGAAGAAAGGTAGGTACAGGGAGTAAGAAGAAGCAACAGGAAGAGGGAGATTGACAGGAAAGAGAATCCAGCTCCAAAACCCTGAAAAAGGATGTTAGTGTCACCAGGAAGGCAACCTTCTAAGAAACAAAGCATAAGGAAACCTCCAACAGGGGCTCAAATTGAGGCAATTGAAGAGCCTCTAGAACTAGACTCAGGTCCCAAGGTTCAAGTGGGTTCTGGCAAGAGGGGCACAGTGCCATGCCCCCTGAAGGAAAGTTCAGCCTGAGGCTGAACAGCAAGTGTCCTCCATAACTGAATGGACAGAATAGAGACTTGGCCCTTTAGAGAGGCAAGACAGCCCTGGCTGTACTAAGTAAAGGAGCTTGGGGTTGAAACATACCAGAGAATGGAACTCTCAAAGCTCACACCAGCGGAAGTAAGCTTTCTAAGTCCGGTGGTAGACCTTGGAAGACTGAGGCTTTCAAGCCTTAATCATCATCTGTATAACTGGAGCGGAGATTCCTTTGAATCTCAGCACCACTATTTCAACTGCCATACCGTCAAAACGCAGCCGAGGTAAACATGGGTGGAATAGCCATCATTATGGCTTTGGACAAAGGTTGGGATAAAGCGGAAGAGCACAGGGTGCATCTGCAAGGAGAAACACCAGATCAGCTTACTAAGCCCAAAGGAGCAATTCTGGGGCCATGTGGATAGCTGGAACCCCTTCTACCTTTACTTGCTTGATGACGCAAGAGGGAAGAGATAAAGAAGCAGGAACTGCGTCCAGGAGATGAGCAGGGTGTCCCCTGCGATCACCTGAGGACCCCTTGCCTTGACCACGTAAGTAGGGAGCTTGGGATTGAGACTTGAGAGAAATAAGTCTGTGTCCAGGGTGCCCTACCTCTGACAAAGCAGCGGGAAGACCTTCGGATCGAGGGACAACTCCCCCTGATCCAACCGTTTGTGGCTCAAATAATGCGCAATCCAATTGTCAACTCTCGGAATGTGGACCGCAGAGATGGCAGGAACATTTATTTTGGCAACAGACAATCTCCAAGTTTCTGGGACGCCACCGTTGACCGTATGGATTCCATCCGGAATCATTGAGCCCTGAGGAAGTGATTCAATCTTTTTGAACGGCAAGAAAAAACTGCAACGTGGAAGAGGGTGTCAAAAGGCTGGACCTTGAATCATAGCCCCTTGGACGAAGAGGGACGTGGGTTACGACTGCTTAAGTGGGAAATGGAGCCAAAAAAAAGTGTGACCTTGTACAGCAGCTCAGGTAAGGGAAGAAGGGTGCTCTTGTCCCCCTTTGACCTCTGAAATGAGACCGTCAAATTCTTAGATGTACTTAGGATAACACATTCCCTAATTCAATGTTATTAACAAAAACAGCATTTCACAGATATATTACAAACCTGTCTCTATCAGCCCTGATGTATATAATTTTGGTTGCCCCGGGATCCGACCGTCAATCCTCTATCTTCTACAGTAGCCTCATGAATAGCTTCTCCTGTCTTTAGGATGCAGCGTCCCCCTCCATTATAAGACACACAGACACTTCCTGCCGTCAAGAAGCCATGTGCAGAGACTTGCTATACAAGATACAGGCAAGATAAGATCTTGATCCAGGGAAGGGAGGCACTCTGGATAAGATCTTGATCCAGGGAAGGGAGGCACTCTGTGTGTGTCATTGTGTGTTATATACATCTCATGGATCTCATCATCTCTGTTCTGTCTCATCTCTCTTTTTCTGTGTCAGATACTAGTAGAATGTTCATAAGCTAAATAAAAGTGTAGATAAACCCTGTACCCTGATAATCTAAGCACATTGTCAGCACACAGCAGAGAGGAATGTCTACTTAGATAGTCCCTGCCAACACTCTGCAATTTTATACTGACCATCACTGAGTGATAGTCGGGGAACACAGCAATAAAACTGAGCACAATTGTAAAGTAAGGGGGTTAAAAATGAGCTTTGTTGTGTAAACATTACTAAGGGATTAAGTTTTGAGAACTTTCTTTCTTGGGCAAAACCTTGTAAGACCTTTTTAGAAGCTGCATTAGCAGCCTAAGGTCGCAGACAGATAGTGCAACAAATATCCACAGTGTTGGCTACTGCATTGCTAGCCAGTTGTCCCATTTCCAGAGAAGTATCGATTAAGTATCTGAAAGCATGAAGGAGCTGGGAAGCGAGTGGTTGGAGTGACTTAGGAGGGGTTCTAGAGGACAACCCATGAGTTGTTTGGCCCAGGCAGTTCAGGCCTTGCTGACCGATAATATAGCAATAGCAGAGCAGAGAGCCGAGCCTAACGCAATGTTCTAATGACTAAGAAATAGATATCGCATCAGTAAGTGCAAGAGAGGTAGCCCTAGAAAGGCCACTGGAGAATCAACAACTGGTGGTACGCATCACTTGGAGACAATATTCTTCAATATTCTAGGTTGAAGGGATTTTCTCTTGCTTACAGGAGGGGACACACTTGTCGGGATGTTCAACTCCTTGGCCACCAGTCCTAATGACTGCAGAAATAAAAATTACTGGGAGTTACTGGCATCCTCCTTAAGATTGAATGTATCCTTGATTGCCTGTATCAGGCACTCCATGGCAGAAGAAAGTTTAGTGCTCTGCTCCGAATCTGAGTTGTCCTGAACTGAAAACCTTTGAGCACCACTCTGTAAAGGCTCTATATTAAATATGAGTTTCACTTTTTGAATTGAATTAATGAATTTCTGATAACCTAATTTATGGTACCACTTTACACAAATTATTTCAAGCTTGGGATTAGGGAAAACTTCACATATTCATAAGTATGCAGGCACTTACCGTTGACCGTAGATGAGGCGGTTTATCTACTGCCTTTATAAAGCGTCTCTTTTCAAGTTCTTTACTTTCTTCTTCATGCTGTTGGTTAGCATTTACTGTTTTTTCATTAAGTTCCTATACAGACATAAAAGGGATATAAATACATAGATTTGGTGAATTTAAGGGAATCTGTCACTATGAAAATGCAGTCTATCCAATAAGCTGAATGTTCTTGAATTAATTTCTTTCTGCCTTCTCGATGCCGAGAAGTTATTAGGGCAGTGCTATCAGTGACTGACAGCTATCTCGGTATACACAGTCATACATAGAGGCATGTCAGTCTCTTCTTCTCGCCATAGAGAGACAGAAGATATTTGTGAATAAACAACAGGTCCTCTACACACCAGCCGACATTTCCGACATCATAGTACACTGGCATGTCAGCAAGCGGATGACGTCATGGTGTATGCGTCAGGACCGGGTGGGGAGCCAAAGGCGGAGCTGAAGACAGAAGAGGATTTGCGGGGGGTGTAGGAAAGGGGAGTACAGAGTTTTTGTTTTTAGGCTGGGCAGGGGGCTTCTGGCTATATACAGTGTGTGTGTGTGTGTGGGGGTGGGGGGCAGGCACTGGCTATGTAATAGGTGGCAGGCACTGGCTTTATACATGCATTTCCCACACTCAGCTTATACTCGAGTCGATAGGTTTTCACAGGTTTTTTGTTTTAAAATTAGGGGCCTCGGCTTATACTCGGGTCGACTTATGCTCGAATACATATGGGTAGATAAAATTTAAATCCATTCACAATTTATTACTGTATTGCTTTGATATACTACCATACCTCATTGAATCATAATAACTGCTGCCAAGTTGTAGAGCATCAATGTACATACCTGAGAGATTTTGGCCAGCTCAGATATTGCCTGTTTATTTCCTGGTTCAAGTTTTAAAACCATCTCAAAATCTACAAGTAAAAAAAAAACAGAGCTTAAAAATTTATTGAGTTATGAATAGTAGAGTCCATCTTTCTTGTCCAAAGAAGTTTAGGATCTTGTATCTGGATTGGTGAAGATATATTTGGATATTATATTATATTGCCATATACCTGAAATATACTATTAACTGCATAATAATATAAATATTGGTGGCATTAATTATTCATTAAGTCATAATTAAGTCCTCCACACACATGCAGCGCCCTCACCCCTCCCCACTTCCTATCACAAGCATTGAGCAGGCAGGGGGAGGGGAGAGGAAAAATGCATGACGAGGCACACAGGCTGCAGCATCTCTAGAGGACCTAGGACTTCCTGGTCGTCAAGAAAACCCATTTTGTGAATCCATTTACAATATCTAATGAGTGATGTTCTCTGTCCATAAATACAGTACACAGACTATTCCAGGGAATATAGCAGAATTCAGCATTTCTTCATATTCTGTTTTTAAACAAGAAGCTATACTGTAAACTATACAGTAATAGAGCATTATTATTGGAACGCATAATTTTACCTTCTTTTGCTTTGCTCAGTTTCCCAAGCATTATTCTTGCAGTCCCCCTTCTGGCAAAAGCTTTTCCATATGATGTATCTAAAGCTATTGCTTTCGTACAGTCTTCTTCAGCTTCCTGGTATCTGAAGGAAATGCAGACAAATTAATTAATTCAATTTATTCGGTATATCAATATTTTTATATCAAGTCATCCAATAAAATACTTAAGGCCCATAAATTAAATAATATTCTCTTTTAAAAACTAGAGCAGAGAAGAAACTATTTTTAGTATAGGATGAAGAGACTATTGATTCACAACCATTAACCTTCTTCTGACCTTTTTCTTGTACATTCACATTCTTAAATGTCACTGTGTTTCGCACAAAGGTCTCTGAAGGAATTACATGAAGATGGCTGGCTGGTAGGTAGATGAAAATGACCTTGACTTTAAAAAAGGGCAACCTGGTAGCTCAGTGGTTGGCAGTGCCTTGCACTGCTTGGGTTCTGGGTTCAAATCTGACCTGCAGTAACATGTGCATGCAGGGTGTATGTTACAGCGGCTTCTGGAATTTAGATTGTAAGCTCCATAGGGCACTGTTGTATGTCTCTAATATTCCCATTAAGACTGAAAGGAGTAGCATCCCACATCCCACATGCCCAATCATTGCACTACTCAAGCACGGAAAAAGCAACCAGGGACAGCTCCAGGTTTCAGAAGGCCCTGACCAATGGAGTCTCAGTGGGCACCTTTGTAGTGAACTCACATGGCGGCATTAAAAATTCAGAAATGAGCCCCCTCATGGTTATTTTATACACAGCCCCCCCCCCCGGTTATTTTATATAAGCCCCCCTCACACCTTATGAATTCCTTATATACAGCCTTATGTGAGCCCTCCAGCAGCTCTGGGCCCCAGCACGTGCCAAGGTATGCCCAGTCTGGCTTCAGCCCTGCTTGCAACCATTATCTGTGGTAGTTACAGAAGTGGAAACTCCCTGTAGTCTATACAGCAGCTTATTTATTTTCTGACAACTCAACATTCCCTGTATCAGAATTCATTATAACTTTCTGGTTGAATGCAGACACCATCAGGGGAACCCTATAGCCATAACTTTCTGGTTGAATGCAGACACCATCAGGGGAACCCTATAGCCATATTTACTGTGCAGGCACTGCATTTGACTGCTGTCAGGATACCGGTAATTACTCACCGGTACCACTGAAGGAGATGGGGCGTACCGCACATTTTAAGGTCTGGATTTCCTGTCCCTGGAGGCGGATCCCTCTCTCTGGTTGGGTGCTGTCGTGGTGAGAGGGGGAAACATAAGCAAGGGAATAGGATATCATTATTTAAAGGAAACCTACCACTTCGGTTAGGGCTTATAAACAGGACATGTCGTGCAGCAGCTCAGGGTGAGCTGGTGCCGGCACTTATCTTCGTTATGTTTTTAAACCATTTAATCACTTTATTAATGTTTATATCGTAAGTAGCTTCCCTGCGCCGAGGTCCACGCTCGGCGCACCATGCGCGCTACCACTTCCTATTCAGGCGCACACACGGTCGTGCGCATGGTGCACCGAGCGCAGACCTCGGGGTGGGGAAGCTACTTCCGATATAAACATTAATAAAGTGATTAAATGCTTTAAAACAGTTTAAAAACATAACGAAGATAAGTGCCGGCACCAGCTACCCCTGAGCTGGTGCACGGCATGTCCTGCTTATAAGCCCTATCTGAAGTGGTAGGTTTCCTTTAAAGGTACATATTGTCAGAGATGGAAAATTCTAACTTTAACCACGGAGTATAAATGAAAAGTGATCCTTACTTTTGAATTTTCAGGTAGGCCATGGCTCGATTTGCTGGTAACAGTGCATTAGTGCTATCTGCCTCAATTCCTTCAGTGTAGCACTCAATGGCAAGTTCATACTTTCCTTCTTTAAAATAGGCGTTTCCCTGCATCAATAAAAATGTCATTTTAGATAGCATTTTGGTAGGATACATTTTTTTCAGAGCTATTTTAGTCAAAAATTTGCTCATAGGTATGATACAACTAGATGATTACTTTCTAAGCCATTCAATGAATCTCTAGTGAAAAATCTAAAGAGCTGTACACCTCCCCCACTCATTGCTTGTCTCTTTTTGTCTATCCCAACAGCACTCTTTCTTGGGTACATTACCTCTCACTTACCACACTCAATGAGGACCAGCCCTGTTGCTTTATTTATATTGTTATAATATAATTATATTGTTGTAGTTTTTATAATTGTTGATTTTCCATTTAGTCGCTAAAAATTCCCGTATGACTAGAGTATAAGCAACCCCGGACATAAGCAGAGGACCCCTAATTTTGCACAAAAAAATGGAAAAACCTTAAACAGCCGAGGGTGGGATATGAATAGCCTGCCAGCCAGCGCTGGGAGGCGACAGCCTGCCAGCCAGCGCCTGGAGGCGGACAGCCTGCATGCCAGCCAGCCGCCTGAGGCGACAGCTGCCTGCCAGCCGACCCCTGGGAGAGGCGACAGAGCCTGCATGCCAGACGCGCCCTGGAGGGACAGCCTGCCTGCAAGCCAGCGCCTGAGGCGACAGCCTCCTGCCAGCCAGCGCCCTGGAGGCGACAGCCTGCCTGCCAGCCAGAGCCTAGGCGACCGCCTGCCTGCCAGCAGCGCCCTGGAGGCGACAGCCTGCCTGCCAGCCAGCGCCCTGGAGGCGACAGCCTGCCAGCCAGCGCCCTGGAGGCGACAGCCTGCCTGCCAGCCAGCGCCCTGGAGGCGACAGCCTGCCTGCCAGCCAGCGCCCTGGAGGCGACAGCCGGCTGCAGCCAGAGCCCTGGATAGGGCGACAGCCTGCCTGACCAGCCACGCGCCCTTGGAGGGCGACAGACTGCTGCAGCCAGCGCGACTGGAGGGATCAGCAGCCTGCCAGCCAGCGCCCTGGAGGGACAGCCTGCCAGCCAGCGCCTGGAGGCGACAGCCTGCCAGCCAGCGCCTGGAGGACAGGCCTGCAGCCAGCGCCCTGGAGGAGACAGCCTGCCAGCCACGCCCTGGAGTCGGACAGCTGCAAAGCCCAGCCGCTGGACGGCACCAAGCCGCATCCTCACAGCTCCAGTTCCAGTAGCAGGCACATGACGTTCAGCCGCAAACACTTAGATGTCAGCGATACGCCTGACGTCGGGAGACGCGAGGCAGGAAGTCCCTGTAGAGCTGTGATGGATGCCGGGGGCGTCACTTTTGGGGGTTGTTTTTGACTCGAGTATAAGCCAAGTTAGGGTTTCTTAAGCCCATTTTGTGCTAAAAAACTTGGCTCATACTCAAATATATATACGGTAGGAATATTATTCTTATGGAATCTTTACGTGTGATGAATAGACCCCAATTTGGATACTTAAATCTGTAACATCTATCCTTGTTTAAAATGTAGTTCATATAATAATATGAACCAATGGATCATACTGAGAAATAATAATACAATCAGCTTAGATAGACCATTTACCATCAAAACTATACACCCAATACAGGTTGGCGAACCTATGGCACGGAGCAGAGAGGTTGGCACTCAGACCTACTGTGGGCACCCAGGCCAACACCAAAGATAACGCAAGGGATTCCCAGCAGCCCAGGACTTGTTGTAACTCATTGCTTTCTTAAGTGACAGTCCTGTCTGAGACACAAAGGAATGGGAAGGTGTGGCGGCAGATCGGATTATCATTGTAGCACACCGGCTCCAGGTTTGAAAATTCTTCCTATCGGGGGAACATGAATTTACACTCCTTCTTTTATATCGTATTGGGTTCTCTGGTGTTGCCTTGTAGTTTGGGGCACTCGGTGCCTAAAAGGTTCGCCATCACTGCCCTAATAAATGCATATAAGTTGTCACAATCTACAATCCACACAAACAACAGACGAGAAAAGGTCCTTCCTGGCATTCAAGAAATACAACATGAAGCAATCTGCAGGCTTGGAAGAACTCCTTTGATCACACCATGTGACTTTATAGAAGCAGACAAAACTTTCACCCAAAGGAGCGTTTACTGGAACAACTGCTTTTACAATGTCATTTGAAAGAAGAAAACCTAACCAGATCATTTCTGCACAATAGCTTTTTGTTTTAAATGTTGGGCTTCTATGTGTTGCTCTTTCTTCTTCACCATGTCTGAGGTTTTCCTCCGAATCTTTTCCTTTAGGTCTTCTTTTTCCTGTGATGTAGTAGAGCATGACTGTAACTCCTACAATACACATAAAGTGAATTAAAGCACAGAAAAACAAAAATGGCATCATTAAATAACATGACGGTAGTTTTCATTACTATATATATAGTATTTTAGATACTTTGGATAAGATATATAAAGCACGTACTCCGCTTAAAGGAAATTACCATCTAAAATCAAGCAGATCAAACCAGGGACACTAGACCGGCACTTTATATTTTCCTTATATTGGTATCCATGTCACCTTCCTTCTAAATCATTCTAATGAGCCCTCCACAGTGTGAGATTATAGGCAGTAGAATAAGGGGGGGGGGATGGGAGATCCGGGAAAGCGAGGAGAGTAGAGCATGGGCTCAGATAAGCGGGGTATACTAGTCGGCTTCATTGCAGCTTTGTGCAACTCCAGAGCAGGAAGTTTAATTTTTTTCAACCTAGGAACTCACACAAGGCGATTCGGGACACTAAACCAAGTTCATAAGGAGCTGTGGGTGGTTTAGTGTCCCGAACTCTCCCAGAGGTTCCCATTAAAGACACCACATTTACGACGATCCAAGTACAACAAACATCAAACCGTAAGATCCTTGCAATGAAGCTTTATTGTTAGATACTTGTACTTGTCACCCACATTTTTAATATCTAATCCAAAAAATTTTTCTAGAGATACCCGAATAAAATCAGTTCTGACTTGCAACAAATTCAACTTAGGAACAAATCTATAGAAAAAGACCGTTATGTAACCTGGGGACTGTCTTGCATTTTTATAGCCCTGCCTTCCCTCTTCTAATACCTTTCCTACTTTGTCCTCGCCCTGTACTGGTGTTGAAAAGTTGTTACACGTGAGCCTTTCAGTACAGTATTCATTCAATTATACTAGTCTCAATATATCACCCACAGTTAACTACAAAGAAAAAAAAATACAATAACAATTAAAGGGGTTGTCCTTTCAGATAATAATTGTAGCTTTGTAATTAAAAAGTTATACCAGTTTTTCAATATACTTTCTGTATCATTACTCAGTTTTCTAGTTGCTGTACTTCTATAGAAAGCTTCTTATTCTACTTCCAGCGATATAATCTGTCCATGTGATGTGATAGGACATGCAGGAGCCAGCCATTATTATCACAGAGAGTAATGAGCTGTGTGATAATAACTGACTCGTGCACCTCATGTCCATCACATCACCATGGACAGATTATAGCCACTGGAAGTAAACTTTCAGTGGCATAACAAGCAAGATCCAGAAAACATGAGGAATGATACAGAAACTACATTGGAAAATTGTATAATTTTCCTTCCACAACAATATCATTATTGCTGAAAGGGACAACCCCTTTAATCAAACTACACAGAATTCTTTTCTGGATAGAAAACTTACCAGGGCTATTTCTTTAGCTCATTGGTAGCTTAAAATTGTTTGGGTCAATTTCTAAGCACCTTTTCATAATCTATATAGAAAAAAATGTTTGAATGAAAAACTACCATTACATTAAAAACATGTACACATGGAGCTTCCAGATCCAGCAGGAAGGAAAAGTGTTTTCTTAAAGGGTTTTTTCAAAGATTCAAAACCATGATTGCATTTTTCCAAAAACAAATCCTCTCTTGACCATTGGTAGTTTGTGGTATTGCTCACTAACTAAGCTCCATTCATTTCTATTACAGTGAGCTGCATACCGCTCAAGAAACCACATTCAGGTGTGGAGCTGTTTTGGAAGATAGAAGCCATGTTTTTTAACCTCCGGATAACCCCATTAAATCCAATCCTGGGAATGGTTATAAAACTGCCACTAAAACTGTATATTCATTATACACTTAGAAAAGTGTAAAAATTTTTACGTTACTGTCGCATTATCCTAGCGAGTCTTGCCAAGGCTAATTTGTGAGTAATAGTAATTTTTTCCAGCACAGACGGTCAAAAAAAATAAAAGAAGGATTTTTAGTTTTTTCTTGAAGTGCTCAGCAAACCCCCCATTGACAGTACTCAGATGTGGCTCGGCACCATTACTAGACAATAATGCTGCAGCTTACATTTAAAAATTTGGAGGGGCCTCAGATTCAAGACGCTATAAAGTGGTTTTTAAACAAATGCACAAGTCTCTGGGTCGTGTCCTTTTTTTTTTCTTTGTTAAAATTTTATCTTACTGTTTTCTACTATAATTTTCTCTGGAAAAGCCGCCCCAATGGCATAATTGTTTTCACTGCAAGTGGCGTCTATGGACAGGACATCTTCCTAATAAAGCAGCTAGAATGTAGATGGGTTCATGAAAAAAAAAGATACACATTTTTTTTCATTGAAAATTACTGCTTTTTGTGCAAGACCCGACCTTCCTTTGCGCCTTGAAAGTTCTTCAATGCCATACGACAGGCTCTCTACGTGCATAGCCTTCCAGTAACTGCGTTTAAGGCAATAGCCAGATTGCAGTCTCCTCAGCACAGCGTACCTATGAAAAAGAAAAAACACATATGGAAAGATAATGTATTTGGCTCTAAAGTAACATACACATCAATAAGTCGGTTTGTCAGGACAAAACACTTACTTTTTCAGCCGAAAGAAAGCAGAGGGCTCGATTTGTAGGCAAAACCGCATTGTAGGATCAGCCGTTCATACCGCTTGTGTAGCATTGTACACGCATCACTAAACTTTCCTTGCTCTAAGTAAATTATTTCCCTGTAAAAAAAAACAATACATGAGTAATTATGAGATCTTTTTCTCCAACTTTTTCTGCATTAGTTGATTTTCATAGATACCAAGTCTTCTTGTGAAGCTAATTTTGAAATGACAGTATTTCTATGGAAATAAACACGCCTCAGTAGTCCACCGCAAAAGCCTAAAAGCATTACATTTTGCATTCTAAAGTGGTTTAGTCTGCACCTGCGTACCGTATGGACAAGTCTATGAACAAGGGGGCAGAGCAGCAGCTTACCGTATGGACAAGGGGGCAGAGCCAGAGCCGTACCGTAATGGATCAAGGGGCCACGACGCGAGCCAGCAGAAGCGTTACCGTAGGACAAGGGGCAGAGCAGAGCAGCGTACCGTATGTGACAAGGGAAGGAGCAGCCAGCGTACGTGAAAGGTGGCAGACCACAGGAGATGGACAAGAGGCAATGAGGCAACGTCCGTCCATGACAGGGGCCAGGCTGCGTAAAGTCAAATTCAATTTTAAAAGAAAAGACTAAAACTAGGAGCTATCAGCAAAAATAACATAAAAATACATTCCATACATTTCTCTTTTCTGCCAATGCCATTTCTGTATGATGTACTATCTATGCCATTTCTATCCCTGGAATATACAGACTGCGGCAGACTTGATTCATTAGTGTTTGTCTGTCGCACTGTGGAATCATATTCACTGTAACGCTTGTCCTGCACCATAAAAGATTAGATCATATGGTCCCTTATATACAGATATCTAAGAACCAGCTGTGTAAACAGAATAAAACAGATAGACTGATATGACAGTGGTGGCCAAAAGTATTGACAACAAGCAACCCCTGCATTGTGTCTGGAAGAAAAACGGTATATCACAATTCCTATTTGCTATTCAATATCGTAATTTATTTTTGCTTACAATGAAAAAGCACCAAAACGAGAATGAAACATAGTCACAAAATCATGATCATCTTTTACCACAAAACCCAAAAAAGTGGGCCGGACAAAGTATTAACACAATCCAATGTGCTCCATTTTATGCGGCAGTGTGAACAAGGTCTATACTTGAAGTGCACTCTCTTTCAGTAACAACTTAATAGTTCATTTTATATTCTTGGACCTTCAAATGCGAATAATCAACATATCTCCTAGTCAAAACAAAAGAACAATTCAGTACATCACCAGTCTTCTTTTTCCTGGAAAGTAATCATCGTTGTTAAAAGTTGTGCTGTGACGTTTCAGAAGGGACTTCTCCTTCCTCAGACATCATGAGGAGTCACCCCCGAAACGTCACAACACAGCTAGTACGTTCATGGTCTCAGTGCAGCCAGGAGTGCTAGTGTGACTTACAACAAGAGATCACATTCCAGGAAAAGAAGATGGTGATTGTAACTAATGTATTGATATTTTGACTCGCAACGAGAACACATATTGGAACCCCTCAGCCTAAAATACTATGGAGCACTAGAAACCTTACAAACACAAATAACTGAAACAAACTGCTTATCGCGGTACCCATCAATGGGAGATTATTCTACAACTGCTCTGCTGGAAATTTAAGACAATTCTTGCTTTGGCCAAACTGACTCCTGGGTCCTCTGAGTATGTTGAAAGGAAGCCTATCTCCAAACTGTACATTTTGAGGATCTCTCCACAGACTGTTCTATGGGATACCAGTTGCGGACACTTTTAGAAGTCTCTACTCTCAGTTATACCTCGCACAGTATCATATATCTTATTCTAGTGCTTTTTATGAAGTGTGTTTTAGGCGTCATTGTCCGGACTGGAAAGAACCATGACTCTGCGTAGAATCAAGTTTTCTCACCTGGGCCCAACATTATGCTGCAAATTTCGGGTCTTCAAGATAAACTCATAATGCCATGCAGACGGGTCAAGCAGTCCAGTGCCAGAGGCAGAAAAAGCAACCCCAAGCAATCAGGGAACCCTCCCCTGGTGCCATGTTTAACTGTAGGGACGAGTCTTTTCTTTGGAAGAGCCTTTTTTTCATGTTAAACTCTATGATGATGTCTTTTCCCCCAAAAAGCTCACTATTCTGTCTCACTGACCAGAGAACATATCTACCCCAAACATAAACTTTTATCAAAACACCAGGCCTGGAATTTTTATATGTTTCTGTGTAAAAACTGTAGGGTCGTCTCTGGTGTATCCTACCACAGAGTCCATTTTCATGAAGACTCGATAAAATGTACGGTCTTGACACTGGGTAAACACTCGGACGTGCCGCGCAAAACTTGAAAACTGTGTTTGGATGTAGCCGAGTTTCTTTATCATCATCCGCACAATCTTGACGTTGATGAAAATCTCTCGTCACTTTCTTTTCTGTCTCATCTAGGGAGGTTAGCCACATTGCCAGTGGGTTTACACTTCTTTCATCTAGGGAGGTTAGCACAGTGAACATGGGCTTGCAATTTCTTTTCATCTAGGGAGGGTTAGCCCAGAGCCAGGGCTTTACAATCACACTTCATTCATCTAGGGAGGTTAGCCACAGTGCCATGGGCTTTACACTTCTTCATCTAGGGAGGTTAGCCACAGTGCCATGGGCTTTACACTTCTTGATGACACTGCGCATGGTAGACACTGGAACATTCAGGTCTTTGGAGATGGATTTTTAGCCTTGAGATTGCTCATGCTTCCTCACAATTTTGATTCTCAAGTCCTCAGACAGTTCTTTGGTCTTCTTTCTTTTCTCCATGCTCAATGTGGTACACACAAGGACACAGGACATAGGTTGAGTCAACTTTAATCCATTTCAACTGGCTGCAAGTGTGATTTAATAATTGCCACCTCCTGTTAGGTGCCGCAGGTAAGTTACAGGTGCTGTTAATTACACAAATTAGAGAAGCATCACATGATTTTTCAGACCGTGTCACTTTTGTCCACCCCTTCTGGCTTTTTGTGGTTTTCCATTGAAGACAAATTAGATGAAGATAATAATACCAAAGAATTTCTGATTGCAATCATATTTTGGAAAAAAAATGAGTATTATCTGACAGAATTGCAGGGGTGCCAATACCTTTGGCCACTGCTGTACAGTCATTTGCCAAACTCCCGCAAATTAATCATTACTGCACAGCTTAAGAGACCTAATCGAGACATTCATATGATTTATGAAAATCCCATATAAACATTATGGAAAAATGTGATATTTCCCATGCAAGGGTTGAGCTCAGCTCCCAGTGTGTTAAAATTGCGTCATAAAATCCGACAGAAACTGATGCTTGCTGAATGGCAGTGGAATTAATGCTACAAGTGCAGATAGCCTTACTATTTATCCATGGGACAAGCCAGCAAAGACTAGCAAAAAATAGCCAGGCAACAAAGCAAATAGAAAAGTCAACAAATTCTTGACATGCAGTAGTAATTATAGTAATAAATGTAGCATGGTATCATAAAGGGCTTTAATATGTGTAATAACAACTAAGATACAGAATTCTTATACTTAGCTCTCACCACATCTAGCTTATCCCAGTAGTTGTAATCATGCAATTTTCTTTTGGGGTTTTTGTTCTCTTCATTTTTCTTGGTTTCCGTAGACACTTTACTTCTGCTCTTTTTCTTTTTCCTATAGTCTTTGTTTCTAATTGGTGGAAGGGTCTATGGGAAAATAAAATACTATGGTAATTTATGATCTAAACTGTTGCAGAATTGAGGAAATTATAGTCATTGTGGATTATGTATTAGACAAGGGATGCAGAATCTTTTTCCCGTTTACTCAGAAAGTACAACCTGTGTATTGTGTATTTTTTTTGCTCTTCTTTTATACAGATCACGTATAACAGTATTCCAGTGGTAACATCCGATAGAATCACTGTTATCAGTGATCTGTATGCACAAACATGCAGAGAAGTTACACATTGCTGCAGGGATAGCGCTCAGTATGACCGCTGTGTTTATCAGTCCCCTATCACAGTGCATGTGCGAACAGTGCCATGGGGACAGGCCTACCTACCTACCAAAGCTCCCGAACACTGTGCATGGTCATTTGACCAGAGCATCAGGGACCAATACTGAATGACACTGCTCCAGTCACATGACTTTCTATCTGCAAGTTGCAGCAAGCAGGACTGAGGAAGGGAGGAGAAAACTGAGGTAGATTCACCTGAGTTTTTATTTGGAGTAAAACTGCCTGTACTAGTATCTGTGACGCTTGTACAGGCGTTAATGAGACTTGTGGCTGCAGCAATGTTCTTCTTTCATGTATTGCAGAAACACTTACTTCTTCGCCGTCAGCTGTCTGTTTGCTGAGCTTGGCATCCTTCTTTTTTATATCCTTTTCCCAGCTCTCTAGCTCTCGCATAAAGTCCTGCAGCTCCTCAGCATTTTGCTTCATTTGTAACTGCAACTCCAGCGCTTTGCTTGGAGAAGACATGATGGGGATGCGCCTAGAAAATAATCATACATTATGCAGATCCATGTCTTCCTCACCACACAGAATACACCGCTATCTAACAACACCAAAATATCAGTACAATCAATATTTCTTCTTATTTCAAGCAAATAAGAGACTTTTAAGGGTTGTTTTCACACCATGTGCAAAAATAACAATAAAGGAGGTCACCAGGTCTGACCTGGAGGATATTTAAAGAGAACCCGTCATGCAAAATAACCCCCCTAAACTAAATATATTTTCATAAACTGCCATTAGAGAGTATTGCCTCTATCCCTTCATTGTCCCTCTACATGCCTGTAAACCTAAGCAATGAGGTCCTAAAGCTGTATGCATATGACCTATGAAATGTCCAATGAAGCATTAGCATATTCAAGCTGTCCACCTTACAGTGGGAGTGGGAGGCACAGCCACACCCCCAGTGCATGACTGACAGCCTGTATAATGATGTGAGGCTGTTTAATGATATGCTTCCTGGTGGCCACGCCCCCTGCAGCCTGTGTGTGTTTAGGAGAGATACAGCAGCTCCAGGCAGCCATGTTACAGCAGAACATGTCAGATTCATGTGTAGCTGATGTCTGTGTCTCTCACCTGTATATTAGGAGGATGCAGCATGTCAGCAGATGCAGCACACACACTAGCAATGCTTTACTATACATTACACACAGACATGAGCAGGGGGAGGGGAGGGGAGGGGTAACAGGGGTGACATCACTGCCTCTGACCATGTGACCAGCCTCATTTACATGATAAAAAATAGATGATTTTACAATGATTAATGTATGAAATAACTAGATAAAGGCTGGGATGGGATCCTTGTGAGCTGCTCCAACAGATAGAGGTGACAGTACTAGTGGCACAGACCTGATGACAGGTGTCCTTTAAGCTATAGTCTCTGGCAGTTTTCTGCCAGAGACTGTAGGAAATAAGGTCGGCCAAAGATAAGATAGAGAACTGACAAAACTGTAGGAAATAGGGCTTGACATGCGCATTTTTTTTTTTTTTTTAAAGCATGCTAAGTTTTTTAATGCAGCTAAGTGACATGCGTAAAAAAAAAATATACCCTTTACAAGTCTATGGGGACGGAAAAAAAAAATGCATTGCACACTGAGATACATGGACGTGCAATGTGTTTTTAACTGATCTATTGCTAAAGAAAAATAGACCACAATCAGCAGTTTTTTTCATGTCCATGAAAAATGCAGCAAGAACTTATCAAAAATGTATGTGAAATTGAAGACACAACAAATACAATCTGACAGAACATAGATGGGAATTGTCAGTTGTGAGGAAACTCTGATGATTTCTTTGATACGTTATATACCAGGCAAGCTCTACACTGAACGCATGCATAGACTTATGCTGGCAGATAGGTACATCCATTTACCTACATCACACCTATTTGACATGCTGTGTGCAGCGCTGCGTAATCTGTAGGCGCTATATAAATAATTATTATTATCCAGCAGGAAACACTGGATGAAAAAACACAGCAAGCTGCACTATATCATTCTGCAGGCTAAAGTAGCCAATATTAGACAGGTGCCACTGCATAGGACCCATCCCCAGCCTCTGCTGAGCATACGCCATGAGAAGTTCCTAGTGATGTAACTGTCCATACAAGAAGAGTGAGATCACTGAACATCAGTCTTCTTTCCTTCTCCTCTTATCAGAGGACAGAGAGGAACATGATGACATATCCGACTGTATGTGCATCTAGTAGAATATATCCTAACCTTCCATTTTAAGGATACATTTGGAATCCTCCCGATGTATCTTTACAACGGCGGGGGAATAATGTGATGTGAACCTAACCTAACACTGCTTCACAATGAACATGCTTATAAGTGCGTCATAAGGAAGGGAGATCAGGCAAGTTTTACCCAGGATAAGGACAGGAGGATATACTTAGTGAATCTCAATTACTCTGAATCTCATACTCTTTAAATGAAGATTTCATGGGAAAGAGGGATCAGGCATTCTGATTTATGTAGACTGAAATTTTAAATACCAGCCAGTTCCGGATGTAATAAGACACAACTAGCTCTTAGTAGATCCGAGAGCACTCTCTGTCAGGTCATAACTGTTTAGAGTAAATGTGGCATTCACATCCCTGTCTGCCCCGACACACCCAATGTGGGAAAGCCCCAGAACTACCAGCGATGGGTAGATTTTCCTGCCTTCTCCACCAGGTGTAGTAAATATATGCATTTCATCATGCTGATCCTATGTCACCACAAAAGATAAGCTACTACCAGAGAAGTCTAGCAGTTGCTTATTCCCCTGTACTTGTGACAGACACGCACACTTGGCTGAGCAGAGAGTGCACGTATATGGTAACATCTGGCAGAATAGCAGTGTACAGCTAACAAGTACTGCAAGCACATATAACCGGGGTACTGTTACTTCTTCTCTCCCACTTTCCCTCTCATAGATATTTCTAGGTATTACCATCTGCCAGGGGAGCGGGATCTAGAGGTGAAAGCTTGTCATGGATGTGACCCCTCAATCCATTATCTAAGGAGGATACTGAGAGAACACCTCTAAGTGTGATACTGCCTCCGATGCTCTGCAATGTCACCCCTGGTAGATGTAAGTGCACACATGACAACCACTTACCTCCAGCTCCGCACTCCGCCGCTGCTCCACTATCACTTCCCATTCACTGACTCCCGGCATGCCCCGCGCCTCTATGGTAGTCATAGAGACAGACGTTACATCTCCGAATTATACAACAGCGCCCCCCAGCGACATATCACGTGTACTGCTCCTGCTCACATACAACAGCACAACGGAAGTGGAAATGTTGGGGCTTTGTTTTGCCCCAATCGAAAATGGCTGGAAATGTCTTCCGCGATCCGGACGTCACGGCGTCACGTGCAGGCGTTCCAAGATGGCAGCTTCCTGTACTGGGGCAGATGGATCCGTGAGGCAGATGTAAAGGTGAAAGGAGGACAAATGGAAGAGGGGAGATCTGAGAAATGCGATCATGAGCAGCCCCTGTACCCGGGCAGGCAGGCCTGGGAGAGCCACAGGGAAACGGGGGAAGCGCCATCCAGCGGAGCCAGCCAGAAGTGCCAGGGGATGCTGCAGGTGGCCATGGCAAGCAGTAGGTGCCTGCATGTATGTAGCTAGACTGTGTGTATACGTGCTGTACACTAGTGCTATATTTACTATCCCACAGATCCATATGCCGCGCTCCTTCTAGACGCCATGAAGAGGTCTGGTTGGTAAGTGTCAACTATACGCCAAATTAATTCCCTGCTTTTCCGAGTTTTTGTTCAGTGGGTCCTTCCTAAAGTGAGGAACAGGAAGTGTCCCATGAAAAGATTGAGAACACAAGGAATTTGGAACCTGATGGCAGAAAAAAATCAGCTATAGTATAAAGTATGAGCAAGGGCGAAGCTGGAATCTGAGCACGGGCGTCACTTGAAAGAGTCATGTTTTTGGGCCTTTTTAAAGCATGCTTTTTCAGTCTGTTTAAAAAGGGATGGGTTTTTAAATGTTTACCATGTGTTTGGCTGCTTTGAACCTGTTTTTCTTCATTTCTAGAAGTGTGGGCGGCTGCAAAACAGATTAAAAGCAGCCAAACACATGGTAAACATTCAAAAACGCATCCGTTTTAAAACAGACTGAAAAAGCATGCTTTATAACGGGCCAAAAAAGTGACTTGTGGTATCACCCTAAGGGTGAAGACACACATGGCGTTTTTGGGCCGTTTTTAGTTTTTTTTTAAAATGCATGCGTTTTTGACAGGTTTGACCAATTATCTTAATTCAAACTGGTCTAAAACGCATGCGTTTTTAACGATCTGAAAACGCACTAACTAAAAACGGCCTAAAAACGCCATGTGTGTCTTCACCCTCAGGCCGGTGGCACAAATGGCATATTGAACCCGTTTTTGGTTCGTTTTTAAGCAGTCCGCGTGGGTTTTTGACCAGTTTTAATTAAGATAATTGGTAAAACCTGTCAAAAACTGATGCATTTTTTTTAAGGGCCTGCTTAAAAACGGCCCAAAAACGGGTTCAAAATGTTACGTGGGCCACCGGCCTTAGGGGGGGCTGTCACTTTTCCATATGAGCAGAATAGTACTATAACCACCACTAAATTCTAGTTGTGGACCTGGTACAGACTTTGCTCTGGGGCCCATTAGCTTCACTTTACACCACTGAGTCTGATGCATAATAAAGACAATCTGGACTGGGTGTATGTCACACCCATTGATCAGCTTTCCTAAGAAAAAGTGATCAATAAACGGATCCATAAATTACCATTTAGGCTGCGTTCACATGTGGAGTTTTCATTTAGAAAAACAATACAAGAGGAAATTTGCCTAATTACCTTTTGTTAACACATTGTGTATTTTAATCGCAAATATAAACAGCAATGTGATAAGGCAAATAGCCTCAGCTTTTGTATTGTGTTTCAAAAGAAATGTAAATACCACATATGAACGCAGCCTTAATGTTTATAGACAAAGTAGAACAAGTAGTGCTTTATTGATGTGTAAAACATGTTCCCATGTATTGGACACTGCTTCACTTGAATGGGAATAGGTACATAATTAAAGGACACCTGTCATCAGGTCTCTGCCACTAGTCCTGTCACCTC
>CM033644.1:128663636-128682791 GCA_019512145.1 Engystomops pustulosus
GTGCTTTTATGGCCGATTGTCTAAATCTTGCATAATGTACTAAACCAGGGGTACACACTTTTTGCCACCTCAGAAAAATCATACAACAGTGCAGTATAGATTTATTTTTTCCTTAAAATGTTAAGGGCATCATGGGGTGGATATAAAATATAAGAAGTTACTGAAATATACTCTCCAAGTTCTGGCACACGTCCAGGAATTGTGGCCGTTTCCCCCTGGGTGAGGAGTGGGCTGTTCCTGGTACAGGTTATAGCCCAATTCTACGCCAGACAAGGCCTGATGTAGAATTATCCAGCCGCCGGGAGTAGCAGGGATATATCCATTCCAGTGGAGAAGAGGGATAACATCATGATGTGCCAGCATTTGATAAATGCCCCCCATAGTGTCATATTAGATAAGAATCTCATCTTTAAGATTTCGTCAGGTTTGTGGTTCTCTGACAGAACCAGACGTGTTTTAAAAAAAATAGGTGGGAATTGGATCTTTATATGCAGCACACATCTCCAAATATATTTTTAACTGATTTTATCTGATGCAATCTTAAGAGGAACCTGCCATTTAAATTGACCCACTCAAAAGAAATACTTAATAAAAAAAATATTATTAAACACATTACCCTCGTCCCTAAATGGTTCCTTTCCATGACTGCAATGTTAAAATAGTTTGTAGCTATGCTCAAATGCTTAGGGACTGTCTGCCAATATTCAACTACAGACAGCTCTTTACTTATCATTAGAAGTTAAAAAAAAAAAAACTTGGGCACATTTACTAGGGGCTTTGGGCTGCACTTTTATCTGTGCACCTTCTTCAAGGCTAAAGTGGCTTGCACAGGTATTTAAGAAGTGTCTAAGTCGCTATTGTTCGCATGCGACCCTTTTGTGGTGCCGATGCACTGGCCGACTGATTTGGACTGAGCGCCGTATTTAACTTGCAAATTGTGATGCATGCCCTATGTTAGAGGTACAGCACAAAAAAGATGGTGAACTGTGGCGGGGAAGTGACACATTTATGATTTCTCGCGCACAATCTTAGTGAATGGCCACACCCAGCATTGTAGACAGACAATGCACTTTTAGTGCAGTTTCCAAATTTCTACGTAAATGTGCCTCACTGAGTCAAATATTTTAAACAGAGGCTTTGTTGGTATTTTGAAAGTTCTGTTATATCATTAAGAATGTCATGTCATGTGACCAGGGTGATGTCATCTAAGGTACTTTACCCAGTAACATTTAGCCATGTAAATGCAATCTTACTTCAATAGGTGAAGAAGTCTTTAGGTCGCATGGCGTTTGCATGGAGTTTAATACGATCTTGCTTCAATAGGTGATCACAGAAGTCTGTATGTTGCATTTTGGAAATGCAACGCAAACACCCTGTGTGTCAACATGAATATGGTATTTCCAGATTTATGGGTCTGATCTGTCATCCAATATAGCTCTACTGAATATACAGCTCTTGTATCACAGCTTGCCCCTCAGCAACCCTGATGAACTTTCCAGCAATGCCCATGTGTAGCTGCTGCTTATGTGAAATGATTGGCTTTGACAATGGCAACTAACAGGTTAACTACCAACATCCATCACGGCAGTTAGCCACAGGTAACCGCTGTATGTTACAGAAAATACCTGCCATGTATGGAGAGGATGCTGCCTGTGACCCATGCTGTTAGCTTCTTGAAGATGTACATTAACAGTGAGCAGTCCTTAAGTGGCAAACTGGCGGCCTAAGGCCTAAAAACCATGAAGGTAGTCTGTTGCGACTAACTCGCATTGTGTGCTTACTGGAACGTCTGGCCCAAATGCTTAGAGCCCGGAACTGAACTGACATGCTGAGTTCAGTTCTGGGCTCTGAGCGCTTGAGTTGGTTACATCAGATTTGCTTCACTTACTTTGCAAAATTGGTGTACCGTTCCAAAGTAACTGAAACCCTCCAGCTGAAGGTTGTCTGTATGAAGGCCAAAGGGGTGACCCTATCGACCATAGCAAGAGAAGTTGGTTGTTCCAAGTCTTTGTGATGTTTAGAATATTACATCTTTACATTATAAACTCCACAGGTAATTGTTTCCACACTGCCGCTCAAAATGCTTGCCAATTCAGAGCTGAACAGGGTAAGGATTTGTCTCGTCATACAGTGTCTTAATGTTTAAGAGCGTTTGGACTAAAGGCCCACTCTGCAAAGACCAAACCTCTCATTAGAAGAAAGAACCAAAAGCCTAGGCTCACCTGCAGAGGAGGTGTTGTGTAGACATAAGAAAAGAGGTCCACAGAAAGCAAGTTTTATTTATTTGGATCTGGAGTAAGAATGCAAAGCCTTAATAAATCGGTTTACACAAAAAAAACTTGTACCAGACAGGGCACACCCACCTGACCACTACTGCAGGTCGGACACATAAAATTCAATGCTATAGCCGGCAGCTGGAAGTTGTCGGATCAAAGCGCATTCCTTTGTAAACAAACAGGGGCATGGTACTGACTAGAGACAGCGTGGGACAAAGGGAGTGCCAGCAGAGGTAAGTAAGTTCTTTTTTTGTTTTCCTAGCCCCACCCCCATGGGCCGCTTATAGATTTTTGTTTAGAACTGGACAACCACTTTAATAAGAAGTGTGAGAGACAACGTTAACATCTGTCACCTAGATATAATATATACATTCTTCACTCTGGGTGCTCACAGCCCAACTCTGTGCTTGGCACTTGAGAACACCATGTTTGGATTCACTACTGGCTCCATGTGCTCTTCACAGATGAAAGCAGGAGTCTGGAGTCGCCATGGATAGTGATCTGTTGCCTGCAACATCCTTCAGCATGACCGGCTTGCCAGTGGGTCAGTAATGATGTGGGGTGGTGTTTATGCGCTCAGTAGACTGACTGCCATTAGGTACCAATATGAGATCCTCAGACCCTATCTGAGACCGTGTGCTGGTGTGGTTGGCTCTGGGTTCCTCCTAAGCACATCTGGGACATTATTTTTCCTTCCACCAAAGTCACGTTGCACCACAGACTGTCAAGGAGTTGGCAGATGCTTTAGTCCAAGTCTGGGAGGAGATCCCTCAGGAGACCATCCATAACCTCATCAGTAGCATGCTGAGGCGTAGGGAGGTCATACAGGCACGTGGAGGCCACACACAATACTGAGCTTCATTTTTATTTGCTTTACAGGCATTACATCAAAGTTGGATCAGTCTGTAGCTTTGATTTGCATTGAGGATTTTTTTGTGATTTTGTTGTCGGCACATTCAATTTTTCTGAGCAGTGTTCTAGTGGTATGGTAAGCCCATTACAAAAAATCCATGATCAATGGAATTGACATTATTTCTAAAAAAAAAAAAATAATAAAGTGATCATACATTGTTCTCTAATTTTGATCTCCGGTGTTTAGTCTCACACAGAATATTTCCCCTATCATCTTCCTTCTCACACGGCCTGCTCCCCGTGTCCCCTTCTTTTTACACGGCCTGCTCCCCGTGTCCCCTTCTTTTTTACACGGCCTGCTCCCCGTGTCCCCTTCTCAGACTGCCTACTCCCCATGTCTTTGTTTGTCACATTTGCGCTGCCTCCCATAGTACCTAGCTTGTTGATCACACGCCTAGTACCATGTCCTCACTGCTTCGTCACATGCTGCTCCCATAGTCCTCTATAGTTCTCACACTAGCCTGAACTCCCCATGCTCTCTTTGATTGTCACACTGCCTACTACCCAATGTCCTCATGTTCTCACAATGCCCTGCTCCCATGTCCTCTGTTGCAACTCGCATGCACCTCTACCAGTCATATTAGTGTTGTCACACTGCCATGCTACCCCCTGCCTCTTAAATTCTCCACTGAGATACTGCCTCTCCCAATGGCCTCTTAGTTGATCACACTGCCTACTTCCCATGTCCTGTTCTCACACTGCCTGCTCCCCAGTCCTACTGTCTGTCACACTGACTGAATACACCCATGTCCTCCTGTTATCACACTGCAGGACCTTACTCATGTCCTCCTTGTTGTCACACTGCCTAACACCCCAGAGATCCATCCTGCTTACTCCACTGCCTGCCTCAAATGTCCCTCATTGCTCTCACTATGCCTGCATCCATGTCCTCCTGTTCTCACACTGCATGCACCCCATGTCCTCCTGTTCTCACACTGCCTGCCTCCCAATAGTCCTCTTGGCTTCGCACACTCGCTAGCACCCCATGTCCTCCTGCTCTCACACTGACCTGCTCCCATGTCCTCCTGTTCTCACACTGCCTGCTCCCCATGTACTCTTGTTCTCACAAATGCATTTGAACCACCCCATGCTCTCATGCCATATCACAGCTCGCCTGCTACCATCTCTCCTGTTCTCACACTGCCTGCCCCCCATGTCCTCCTGTTCTCACACTGCCTGCCCCCCATGTCTCCTGTTCTCACACCCTGCCCCCATGTCCTCAATGTCTCACACTGCCTGCTAACACCCATGATTACATACCGGTTCTCCACTGCCGCTTCCCCATAGCATCCTCATGTTCTACACTAGCCTGAATCCCCATGATCATCGTGTTGTAACACTTGCTGCTCCCCATAAGCCCTACTTCTTCTCACAATTGGCCTGCTACCCATGCCCTCTTACTTTCACGCAGCCTGCTCACATCTCTCCTCATATATCACACTGAGCATGCTCGACATAGTCGCTCTGTTCTCACACTAGCCTGCTCCCCTGTAATACTTGATTCTCACCCTGCCCTGCACCACATGCTCCTCCTGTTCTCACACGTGCGTGCCTCCCATGTCCTACTGATTCCTCACACTGCCTGACTCCCCCATGCTCCTCATGTTCTCACACTAGCCTGCCTCCCATGCTCCTCCCTGTCTCACACTCCTGCACCAATCCGTACATCTTGTTGTAACACTGCCTGCTCCCCATGTCCTCTGTTCTCACACTGCCTGACTTCCCCATGTACCTCCTGTATACTCACAAGGCCTGCCAACCCATGTCCTCGTGTTGTCAAACTAGCCCGCTGCTCCCATGTCCATACCCGTTCTCAAACTTGCATAAAAGCCTCCCCATGTCCTGTTCTCACACTGCCTGCTCCCCATCGTCCTCTTGTTGTCACACTAGCCTGCTCCCCATGTCCTCCTGTTCTCACACTGCCTGCACCCCATGTCATCTTGTTGTAACACTGCCTGCTCCCCATGTCTACTCTATCTATCCTCACCACTAGCTGCCCCCATTCCCTCCTTCTTCTCACGCATGCTGCTCCCCCAATCTCATAACACCTAATTCTCCAGTTTCCCACTCCTCTGTAACCCTACGGGAGCTCTCCCAACACAAAGTACACATGGTTGCTGATGGTCATCCAGGTCCTTTAGTCCTGATTCTCCGCACGCTGCTGACGCTTCATGTGCTACTTGTCTAATAGGCAGTGGTCAGGCGTGTGCAGGTGCAAAGGCGTAGGTCCCTGGACGAAGAATACGTCTGGGAAAGATGACCACGCGATCACTCACCTCAGTTCCCACGAGGGATACCCTTGTGAAAAGTCCCATAGCCCGAAACTTTCCATAAATCCAAGCTGTAACGCGACTAAAGATAAGTGCCCCCAAGGCGAGGATGATAGATCGCAAGAGGAGAACAAGTAGGTCAAGCACATAAGGAGGCGGGGGGGGGGGGCTGTTACTCAGTACCCAGGAGGAGGAATAGAGGTGTATCTTACTCGCTCTAGCCCTGTGATGCACCACACACCTGTGCTTCTCACCTAGTCATGTATATTATATGGGGCAGAAAAGTAATTCTCTATAAATAACTACCGAACAGGATTAAGAAAGAATACTGCACAAAGAACAGTCGAAAAGTTCATACATGACCTCCAGGTACCTCTAATAATCCTCCGTCTGAATAATGAAGGAACATTTGTCATACAATCATCACCATTTTGGGAGGGGATACGCTTTGTCGATTCAGTTTAAGGACGGTCCTTAATGCATGGGACGTCCATTGTTTACGAAGCATTCCCTCGTATCTCTCGAATATATGGAGCCAAGAAACAGGTGCAGACTATGCACCGCCATTTACTGACCCTATCTCCACGTTTTCATAAGAGGAATGACATGAGGACATTGTTGCCGACCGCCCGCGTATTCCCAGTCCATATGTGACCAACTGACTCACATTTTATTACCTGGTGTCCATTCACTGATCAGACAAGTTAGAGTTACCAACAATATGACGGTATTGAGGCCTTGCAGCCCAGTTTTAGGCACTGACGCTTACTGTGTAAATATTCTTGTTATACGTTGAATAACATTTAACTGCTAAGAGAGGAAGACACAAGGAACTTCGGTTAGCAAAAACCCTCCTCTGGCATAATAGCTACCGCGCTCATCTCTGTATGATGAAGCTTAAGGACTAATCTACCACCAGCGATTGAAAAGAATGACAAATTAGCCTTGGGGCTCCAGCTCCATTAACACCTATGGAGCTGGCATGGAGCACCTCAGAGCCTCATCTTGTATACAGTCCGTTATCCCAGTGGTAGATGCCTTTAATATAGATGTGACATTTTGTGATACTATTGGGATTATCTTCCGCAGCTAGCATGTAGCGGAGGAGGCAGTTTTTCATTGTAGCCACTGTAGCAATAGTGTGATAAAGTCATCCCTATTACCGCTAAAAGATAAATAGAAAGAACCATGTGGATTATTGTGGCCATTCTGTGATTTAGGCTTTTTTCATAAAGGGAGCTTTCAGAACTATAAAGCGCAATTCTTACTCACAAATAACATTTTGGGTAAATATCTTTTGACTAATTGCATAAAATTATTTCCTGGGAAGGGAACAGACAAGCACGCATATATCTACATTATCTTTTAATTCTGCCTAAATTAGTATGTTCACCTGCAAGTCTAAAAAGAGGTATATGCCGGAATTATACCGAGGCAGAGGTTGCAAAAAGAAAAGTAAGCTACTACCCTTCTCCTAGCCAGCTGGCCGCGAAGTATAGAGCTGGTCATAGAACGCGATTTAGCTAAAGAAGGCACTCCTTGTGTCCCTTGATGCCTGCTGACCAAGGGGGGGGGGGGCGGCACTCACTCAACAGTGCGGGGGGGGCATTTCTTATGCCAATTTTCTGTACACCAGAATTTGCACCTTGATATTCTAAGGATTTCTGTTTCTTATTTGTTAAGTCCAAATCCTTTTTACTGCAAACTTGCATTACTTTGTTTACTTGAAACTGGAAAATGGTTTAAAAAAACACAGATTATAGATCACATTATTTAAATCCGACGTAACTGTTTTTATCTTCAACTATGTTTTTCAATAGGTCCACATGTAAAAATGACTCTTAGATGCCATGAATCGCGAGGTTGGTCGAGTTGTTAATTTATTTTTTTTTAGTTATTAGAAAGATATTTGACTTGTGCCTTTTGTAATACCAGGCTTTTGTCTTTTTTAAGAAATCATGTATTGACACCACAGATCATGTACTTGACTAAGATATCTTACGTTAACTGCCGTTTGATTATCAGTCTTTTAAGATGTTTCTGAGACACAGAACAGTATTTGACTTGAGATATCAAATTTAAAATGGTACCACTATGAGTCACTGGAGTCGTATTTAAAACGCAAACCCCACATGACCGAAGAGTAAATAAGAACAATATCTTTTCTAAATGGTATTTCTCAAAATTAAACCAGCAGACTTCAAAAGGTGCCATAATAGAGATCTGCGCAGGCCCATACCTAGATGTGAATCCTGACGACAGATCCCCTTCAGTGGGTATACGTATCATCTTTTTACCATTACCAACTTAACTGCAATTAAATACATGTACATAATGACCATTAACCGAGATACGCACGCAGCAGCGCATAATATTGCACTGCCCGGCTCCAAAGTGTCCGCCACCATGCTTTAAACAGCAATGGCGCAATGTTAATATACGTCGAACCGCGCTGTTGAATAAGCACTCGCCACTACAGCGCCATCGAGAGAGATACCCGCAGCGATTGCGCAATATATTGCACGTGCTCTAGCTCATTCTTGACAGGTTCCCAGCGACACGGGGACGTGGTGTGGGTGCGGCGGGGGGTGTCCGGCCGGCTCCCCTCATGACTACTGCCGACTGCAGTTGCCCAGATAACGAGGAGTCCAAACCTCTTATTTGGTAATAGGTAGGATCATAACCAACGTTTCCGCTCAACAATTTTTTTTTTAAATGCCTATAAATAGAAAAGGGAAGCTGGAGACGGGAGGATTATTGGGGCAAGTTGCCGTGGGGGTTCTTTTTGGGCTGGAGGTTGATCAGTCCTCTTTAAAAGTGATACACAAGTAACTTTTAACCTTGACATGATATCAGTACGCTGTCCTTAAACACAGTTCCTAATAGCTCCGTAAACAAAACCAAAAATAATGTGCGCCCGCTTGCAAAATACGTTGACGATAAATTTTACCAAACAATCACTATAATAAACGAAAGCTATATACCGTATAAGTCGAGATAGCCGACCCGAGGTAGTAGAAGCCGGGACCCTAATTTACCACCAAAACTGGGAAAACCTGATTGACTCGAGGATAAGCCGAGCGGTTGGGTGTCGTGAGGGGTGGGAATCGTCTGTCACATGCCTCTCAGCTCCATGTAGTACCAGTCCACCCGCCCCATTTAGTCCAAGACTCCCCAGTGTAGATAGCCAGCCAGCCCCTCCCCGAGGATTAGCCGCCTCCCAGATATAGCCAGCCAGCCCCTGCCCCCAGTGTATATAGCCAGCCAGCCCCTGCCCCAGTTGTATATAGCCTGCCAAGCCACTCTGCCCCCAGTGTATAAGCTGCCATCCACCTTGCCCCAGTGATATATCGCTCCTGCCAGCGTTAGACTGCCTACCCTGTGTATATAGCCCCCCCTCCCCTCGGCGCACAACATACAGATGGTCGCACAGAAGTATCACGGGTGAAGTCCAGAAATGTGAGTTTTGATTTATTTTATTTTTTTAGACTCGAGATATAAGCCGAGTTTGGTTTTTTCAGCACATTTTTGCTGCTGAAAACTAGGCGTTATACTCGAAGTATATAAGGTAAATGCTGTGTACACACTGTAATCATATAATCTGTTCGATGAGAATATAGAATACACCATTCATCTGTATGGCCCAAAAAGAAGTTGAAAACCCTAACCAGATTAGTGCAGTTCTTACCTCTACCATGAAGAGTATAAATCTCATGAATAAGCTATTGAAGTCCCTAAATAGGTACCTCAAAAATTGATCTATCCTGTACCAACGTGGGATTCTGGCCATACTCCGGTGAAATTGGGTACCAAAACTTTTGGAGTTTTCATCATGTAAGTGATATGAATTTTTAATTTTGGACCACAAGTTGTTTTAAATGTAACAGCGATAACAAATAAAAATTACTCCTAATCAGCTTTATTAACAAAGTCCAACATGTCCTTCAGCAGTCCTGGTGTACACATCATCGTTTTGCCCCCAAGACACGACCCCTGTAACTTCTGAATGTTGGGGTCGAAGGGAAGCCATCTTGGAGTTTCTGTGTAACGCCGTGGAGCTGAGTTTTCTCCTCCTGCCTCTAGCCCGCCCCCTGCAGTCCAGGACACTCACTCAAGTACAGACAGATAAGTTCCTTATCTGAAGCAACCAAAGCAGAAGGCACAACAGACTAGGGTGTTGTGAATAGCTGAGATGTAGCAGAGCTGAGTGTCAGTGTGTGGAATAGGCATCTCATGGATCTCATACTCTCATGATCTGTCTCTTCTTTTGTGTCAGATACTAGTACAATGTTCAGAAGCTAAATGAAGTGTATATAAACCTGTACCCTCTAATCTAAACCACATTGTCAGCTAACAGAACTAGATGGACCATAATGTGTCTGCTTAGAGAGTGAATGGAGCTAAAACAGCAATAAAATGTCTAATGTAAAATTGTGAAGTAATGGTTAACAATGATCTTATTAAGTTGACATCACTAGGGGATTGAAATTTGAGAATTTTCTTTCATGGGGAAAACCCCTTTAGTGGGGTTAATCTCTACATTTTATCCCACTAACAACAGGACCATATGTAATATAGGTTAAAAGTTGTAGAGAAACAATCTTTATTTATATTGAAATCTTTTATCAAGGAGTATAGTTGCATACAAAGTAATGAGTGGTAACAATATATAGTATTATAGTATAATAGTTTATACAGTTGAAAAAAAGACACATGTACACCAAGTTCAACCAAGGAGGGGGAAAGGATTGGAGAGGAAGGGATTTAGGGGAACAATTCTACATAACATAACCATCAATGTATTTGGGTGTAAAAAGGCATCTAAGACCCTTCTTGAGCTCTATGCTGTGCCTACTGTGACCAGCGCACGAGCAGACCTATCTCATGATTGACAGTTCTTATAGTAAAAAATCCCTGTCGCCTCTGGTGATTAAACTTTGTTTTGTCTAGACGGAGACTGTGCCCCCTTGTATTTTGATTTGATTTAATCTGGAACAAATCTGTATAAAAATATAATGTGGGCCTTTACACTGCACAGTATTACTGGTCTTTTTATCCGTAGTCACATAACTTGATACTGTATAACAGTTCAGCAGGCTGATATAATTGCAGTCTACAGAGGAGATTACCAGAACTATAATCCACAGGTATTAAACTAATACCTAGCGCTTGTTGGTTTGAGCCAAACTGGGGGCACTGGACCAGCAGAACTTCTCTGTATAAGATGTTGTGGATATATAAGGTTTGATAATCCCAATACCTATCTGTGCACGTGATTAGAATGTTGAGCTGTTTGAGTAGTTTTATAATTTATATTTCAGTCTTCCATGTATCTGGTGAGTCCGATACATGTGGCTGTGTCCTCTCCTCTTGCTGTCTCTACTGAACTGCTATTTATGGTTGTTTTTACTGGACTTTTCTCTGAGATGTGGCACAGGCTCGTGCTGGTGCCTGCAAGGATCATCTCTGTCCCTGGTGACACATCCCCTGATCCCTTGCTGTGAAACGGTGTCCTCGTAAAAATGCAAATATGTTTTCCAAGGTGGGAAATGGAAAACAACACCTCATTTTGCTACATTGAATGGCGGCCCCTTTAATACCAAGTATGACAAGTCAAGTCTAATAACATGATATGGAGTTAAGCCAAACCAGTATATCTATTCCAGAAGGAACTGTACTGAAGAGACCCAACCAGGTGGAAACAGTTCTGTCTACAAGTGGGAATCTGTTCCTTCTGAATAGATATACTGGTTTGGCTTAACTCCATATCATGGTTTTAAGGTTTCTTGTAAGTTATACTTGCTGTTAAAGGGGTTGTCCGAGTTCTTGAAAAAAAGCTAAAAGTGTCCGGGACAGGGCTGCTTAAAAAAAATAAAGTCCTACTTACCTTCCGGTGCCCTCCGGTATCCAGCGGAGCAGCGCTGGATTCAGCTTCCGGCCGGCCGTGGCTGGGCACGCCTATCCGTCCCTATACACAGCATTGTGTATGGGGGCCGGAAGGTTGTCGGGTCCGGCCGGAACTGAGTCCAGCGCTGCTCCGGCGGCCATGTTTGTTTACATGATGCCCGGACCGGAGTGACAGCAGCGCTGGATACCGGAGGGCACCGGAAGGTAAGTTGGACTTTATTTTTTTTAAGCAGCCCTGTCCCGGCCACTTTTAGCTTTTTTTCAAGAACTCGGACAACCACTTTAAGGGGACTGCCTTTCCCAGAATCACCTAGTGGAACTATAGGTCTCCATACGCCTTAATTGGCAAACTCTCAATAAGGAGAACTCTTACTCCCTGACCCTAGCTGCCCTGGTACACACTTTATGGCTACATTGGCATCTGATGTAAATGTGCTCACTGTATTCTCTTATCACCCTTGCGATCCAAATACATACCAGGGCTTACACTTACACAGTTGCATTGATGGAAAAAATTGGGGTTCTTGGTTTGCGATGAAGGTCGAAGAGAGCTATCCCAAGCCTATCAGGGGCTATAGACAGCGGAAAAAAAAATAAATGTATGGGATACCAGCAGTATAAAGGAATTATGTCATATATATTATATAGCTTCCTCAAGTATTTACTGAACTACCTGTAATTCAAGTACAATCCTGACATTAATTTATGTGGTTGGCATTCAGGTTTCCATAGTTTGTCAAGTTTTTCCAGATAACAATGAAATACTTTGTTTTTTTCCAGCACAGCATACAAAGATAGACACTTTACATGTGAAGAATGTGATGGGCAAGTTGGAGGAGGGTTTGATTCTTCTACCTCTGAGGTAATTTACACATAAAAGACATGTCTGATAGATTTTGTAAAAGTGGCCCTTCTTACAAATTACAGAATGGCTGCCACAGTTTTAGAATATGCTTGTAATAGCCCAAGACACTCTACTCTCGACCTTGAGATCATCTTTCTCCAACACATTGATCACATGGACATCACCAAAGCCCCATTTAGATCAAACATCTATCTTAGTCAGAATAATGTGTATAGCATAGCTGCATCAAGCTTATGGATGTGTATATATGACATCGACATTACAGGGGAACATAGATGGTCATGGACCACCGGAATGGCAGCGCTGGGGGAATGTACATTCGGTCCCCTACTTAAGGACACTCGACATACATACAACCCATAGTTATAGACAGACCCCTGTGACCTCTGCATGTGGTGAGTCCCTGGGGAAGGGCAGCTGCAGCCTGTGTCTCTTCATGCAGTCTTCTTCAACTCCACACCATCCCCATCCTGCCTGCTCAATGCACATGACTGGAAGGGGAGAGGGAGCTGCATGAGTGTGGAGGAGAGGAGACAGACGGGTGCATACAGACTACACACCACCCCCCACCCCGCCGGGACTCACCATATGCTTTTGGCAGGGAGACAGGTACTGTGAATTAAACTTATATAAACTGCTGAAATAATTTAGAATGCAGAGGCATTAAAATCGGCATTACATAGGTTTTAATTATTAATTATTGTTTCCCTTTTCATAGATCGTAATATGTCAGAACACTGTCAATGATCAAACAACTATGAATAGATCGTAATATGTCAGAACACTGTCAATGATCAAACAACTATGAACAGAATGCTAACACATGAGCTGATTCATGCGTATGACCACTGCCGGGCACATGTTGATTTTTTGAACAACATTCAACATTTAGCCTGCACTGAGGTATATGTTTGTTTTCATAGTATTTTGGTGACTTATTTTTGTTTGTTTTTATATTAAATGCATGGTGTTTCACATTTCATCAGAAGACAAGTGATCTAGCAGACTAGAAAAACTACAAATGAACAACATTCAACATTTAGCCTGCACTGAGGTATATGTTTGTTTTCATAGTATTTTGGTGACTTATTTTTGTTTGTTTTTATATTAAATGCATGGTGTTTCACATTTCATCAGAAGACAAGTGATCTAGCAGACTAGAAAAACTACAAATTTCACTTAGAAATAAAAGCCTCTAGAAGAAAATATTAGGATACATGATTGTGAAAACATTGGCATAGTTAATGTATAGCATTCACTTTAAAGTCAACACTTTAAGAACAAGACAATTCAATACATGAAGATGACATAAAGTGGCCCGCACAAAGTTACCAAAAGAATGAATCAAACCTTATTTAATATATATACATTGTTGGACAATTGCGCATTAAATCACTTAAAGCAGCATCTGTGAATGTGTATAGTCTACATAATCTACCATCTGTAAGCCAAAATAAATGCACAGAATATTATCCTGAAATGGTTAATATGATAGGTTTCAGGCCTCTCGCACACAAGAGTGTGAACACCCGGCCCGAACACTAAACAACCTGAGTTGTTTTGTTCCGGTTGTGAGCATTCAGGCCAAATGTTCCAGTCTTCCAGTCAGCACGCTCTTCGATTGTGATGTAAGTTGGACCAATTGCACTTGCTTGTCTGTGAAGGACCTAACAATAGGTACACTAATTAAATAATACAAGCCAACCCCAATTCTAGAAGGTTGGCCAGATGACCATTAAAGGTGCTAAATGGTGCTAAGAACAACATTTAGAAAATAGGAGTACCTATGTGATACGCTATCTTATGTGGAGCAGGTACACGGGGCGGCAGGGAGGGTCACGAGGAAGTCACTCATTCCATAAAATTGCCTCAACTCAATCAGTGGCAAGTTAAAAATTGGACACAGATATATAATTAATAAAAATGTATCATAATTGGACACAGATATATAATTAATAAAAATGTATCATATTTTACTACTATCACCTGCCCAATTGATCTGTGAAGAATACAAGAATGGTTTCAAACATTTAGTTATGGTTTGTTAATGCTATAATATAAACATTTTAATGTGTTTTTGACTTGTACTTTAGATCCGAGCTGCCAGTCTTAGTGGAGATTGCTCCCTTGGCAATGAATTATCAAGGTTCAAATTTGGTATTAAACAGCATCATCAGGTATGTAAAGAAACCCCCTCCCAATAAACCTTGGTCTCTCCTGATCTTTTCTCCTCTGTCTAACCCATTCAGATTTTCCATGTGACTGTAGTCGTTCGTTACTAAGCAGACAACCAAGCAGAGGGCCTACTTAAAACAAAACGTATACATTCAAAGCATACTTACCCTGGGTTTCCTTTACTGTTAGAGTGAGACTACTATCAGTTTTGACTAAACAAAGCTGGAAAAAAAGCCCTTGTACATGAAAATATATAATTTCCAGAAGCCTTTTCATTTATCCATTTATAGAGTATGCAGCATTGTACTCATGGTATTAGAAATTCTATGGAATTTACTGTGAAGCTGTTCTAAAACCCCAAATGCCGTTGCAAGGATGTAAAAAAACACTGTGGTGCCATATTCTTATGGACTTTGGGGGGAATTTATCATATACCGGCGCTCGTGTATGATAACGGCCACGGCCCCTTATGCGCTGGATAAATCAAGAGGCATAAGCCTGGCACTGACATTGCGGAGATACAATAGTTAGTTTTTGTTTTATTACCTACAATACCTGAATCTTATGTCAAAAATTGACACACACACACTTTGTAAGGTTTAATTTTTTGCAGGAGGTTCTCCTACGTATAGGGCTGTGATATGAACTTTTTTGTTGTCAGTCAATATGGTTGCACCAGAATTTCACCAAAATCAAACTCATTAATTACAGGTGTTTGCTGTATTATACCTGCCCTATATGAGGAGGGTTCAGTTTTACATTCACTCTGCCGTATGGGGGACGTATATACGGCCGGTATACGCCCCCCATAGATGGCAATGGACGCCCAACGGGAGCGGTACTGTGCAGCACCGTGCCGATCTGTACCATGTAGAAAGATAGGACATGTCCTATCTTTCTCAGGAATACGGCGCCGCATATATTCCTATGGAGAGCGCAGGGGTGAGCGTCTCTCTCCCCCTCCTCCTCTCCCCGGCACTGCGGTGTGCCCGCCGTGGTACGGTACGGCGGGCAACGACAGTGTGAATGTAGCCTTAAGAGTTGTGACGTTCCAAACTCCCTAGGAGTACACCTTTTTCGCATACAACCCCTGTACACATGGTACATTAAGTGAGAGACAGTGGCCCACATGACTTCTGGCAGCCCTGAAAGCTCTGTTTCACTACCCCCAGTGAAATGGAGCTTTGTCAGCTTGTGCCTGCCACCAACTTAGATGTATAATCTATAACAGAATTATAGCAGCTAGTGTAAATTTAGACTGAGAACATAGACATGTTGATTTGTGAATCAAGATAAACACTATACAAAGGACAAATGTAATGCGGCACGGTGGCTGAGTGAGTAGCACTTCTGCCTTGCAGCACTGGGGTCCTGGGTTCGAATCCCACCCAGGTCAACATCTGCAAAGAGTTTGTATGTTCTCTCCGTGTTTGCGCGGGTTTCCTCCGGGTACTCCGGTTTCCTCCCACACTCCAAAAAACGTACTGTTAGGTTGTTTAGCTTGTGAGCCCCATGGGGACAGGGACCAATTTGACATGCTTTGTGCAGCGCTGCGTAATCTGTGTGCGCTATATAAATAAAGAAATATTATTATTATTATTACATATGCAGTGAACAGTTAAAAGCTACATAAAATGTAATTGGTTACGGTGTTGCTGCACCACTGGGAGATGAGAGTCCAGCAGTTGCAGGTTTCTTCCTTGCGAATTCTATACAGCGACGAAAATATACTGACACCAAATAAAGTAAACAAAGCTGTATGTTGTTCCTTTGCTGACATTACTAGCTGTTGGTGCTTGGGTAATTGTTTTAATATTTCATATACAACTGTGTAAAATGAGCCTTGTTTGTATTTATTTCTTTAATAGGCTTGTGTGCGAGACCGAGCTGTTCGCTCTATTGTGGCTGCAAGAAAATTTAGTCAGGAGACGGCAGAAAAGGCTGTGGATGAAGTATTTGAGTCCTGTTTCAATGACCGAGAACCATTTGGCCGTATTCCCCATAACACAGCTTCAGCAAATATGGCACACAAAGAGTTTAGAAATCGTGGGAGATACTATGCAAATATATGAAATAAATAACATATTACAATAACGGAAGGCTGGTGCAGGCTAGTCTCATCACATTAAGTTCTGATCCAATAGGAAATTACAATGGGAAATCGCTTTTGGAGGATAGGAACACCGCATTCTTTGCGACTCTTCACAACTCTACTCAATATTGAAGCAAGTTGATGCTATTGAGTTGTAAATGGGGCATTAACCCAATTTAACAAAATATTACACACTCAACAGGATATGTCGACTGTGTTGTCTTAAAGGGGTTCTATGATATTTACATGATTTGCAGAAAACTTACTATTTTTAAAAAAATGAGGAAATTTTTTTTGTTGAAAGAATTCTCTATGGACATTGTGTCAGCCTATAGGAGTAATGGCAGGTCACATTGGTGGAGTCAGAGTTGCTTGAAACTGTAAGAGCTAGTTCAGACCTTGGTTGACCTTGAACTACAATAAATGTATATGTAGTTTTTTAATAAGAAAAATTTCTTGCAGAATTCTGGGCATGTAGTGGATTTTCAAAACTGCAGCCAGCCAATTCAATGTGGAAAACTTCATACACAGGACTCCATGGTGAAGTGGTTACAAATGCCACCAAACATAGAAGACCTTCTTCATTTGTTATACCATGCCTCTGTATGTCCATTTTTATTTTAATATATAAAAATTGCTTATAGAAAATAAATGTGAAAAAAGGACTGGTTTGTATGTTTTTGTACTAGTCAATCAGACTGTAAGAGATGGGGACACGTGGGAGACCTGCTTTACTGTATTGAACATCTCGTCATTGAAAAGACCAGGGATGTTAGACAGAATATCCTAGTAACCAAAATGTTGTTGCGCTGGTCATTTTATTTTGCGCTAAATAGATCATGCCTGATAACAGATAAGTGGGCAAGTAACTTGGTTATTTACATGATTTGATCTTAGGATTGCTAACATCATTAAAGGTACAGTTTTTTAATAAGCCAAGTAATACTACATTATGGGAGAGATTTATTATAAGTCTTCTACTAGAACTGTTCTAGTGGCCCATGGCAACCAACCAGAGCTCATCTTTCATTGTCCCACAGCTGTTTATAAAATTAAATCTGAGCTCTAATTGGTTTCCATGGGCAACTAGAACAGTTTTACCTCAGAATCTTGATAAATCTCCCTCTATATCTATAAATAGAAGAAAGTGTGGAGCACTCATTTACAATGATCCCAAACTTAGATTTGGGGATATGACACCATGGTTTTAGAGGTTTAGCGGCATAGCACATCCCTAAAAAGGAGACCAGGGAGGTATAATTTTTGTCATTGAGTCTAGCAGGACCCGTTGCTCTTATTTTTATAATCCACCTTGCTTCTTCTCGCAACAAGTTGCTCTGTCTCCACCCATGGGTCTATTCTTAACATGTGTTACACCTGCAAAGCTTAGTAAACATGCATTTCCATCATGGAATTCTATGATAAGATGGATTCATCTTGGGAAAATCCCCATATACTGCCATACTGTAGTGTGGCAGTATATGGTAGGATCAATCAGACAACCTAAGGTTAAAGTACCCTAGGGGGTCTGAAAAGTAGTAAAAATAAAGTTAAAAAAAAACATAAAAATTCTAATTACCCCCCCCCCCTTTCCCTAGAAATGATATATAAATAATAAGTTAAAATCCTTAACATGCCATGTGCCAAAATATCTGCTCTATCAAAATATAATAACTGTTATTCCCGATGCTTAACCCGATAACGGTAAATAGCACTGCAGGGACTTACTATTTTTTCATATGACATTGTGGCCCAAAAATCTGTACAATTCTAGGGAATATGATAGTGCTCTGTAAATAAAGCTTATTATTTAAAGGAATTTTCTAAAACCTTAAATATTTCTCGTTTATCCCTCCATGTGACAGAATAAATTATAATGTTCTGAAATCAAACGTAAAAGGATTGTTATAATGCTATATTACAATTCCGGACAGCAGAGGGCACTATAAGACAAAAAAAAAAAAACATTGTTATAATACCTATACAATAGAAACCCACAGCTAGTGAATCTACTTCTACAGAGTGAGATGGATATTTTAAGTTGAATTAAAGGAGGCCCCCTGCACATGAACATAGTCTCATTTCTGGTGGGATTTTGGTCCACTTTTCTTCCATTGTCTCCCACAGTTCTGTGACTGTCGTGAGTTTCTTGGCCATAAGTTTGTCCCCAAATTTCCAAATTTGTCCAATTTCCAGAGGCTTTCTACTAGGTTTAGGTCAGGACTCGGGTCTCTGTTGTGCTATGTGAAATGTAGTATTGTCCTGCATGAAAATTGCTTGCTGATTGAGCAAGGAACGCAAAGAAGAAACCAAGGTTCTGGTACACACGCGCATTGACTTTTTTTGTACAGAAGGTTTTAATTTTTGTAAATTTATGAAAACCTAAAACCTATATAAATTTAGTACCTCTGTGATCGTACTGACCCAAAGAATAAAGTAGACTTGTCATTTGTGGCGCTCAGTGAAAGCTGTAAAATCCAAGCCACAAATGCATTTTTTCGCCAATTTCACTACACTTGAAATTTTTTTCCCGCTTCCCAGTACACTGCATAGAATATTAACTCCTCTTGGACCGCCTGCTGACTTTAGACGTCAGCGGGCGTAGGTCCTGAGTCTGCAGCGATGTCTTTAGACGTCGCTGCAGTTTCTGCTGCTCCC